>CAWVNO010001062.1:0-74000 GCA_963930645.1 Salticus scenicus
TTATATAATAATTAAATTTTAATACTTATTAAGGTTGCTTAAGTTAAGTACAATAATAATAATAATAATAATCTGGTGCGTCACTCACACGACTTTCTCTTACCCTGAAATTTAATACTATAAATACAGGTTACAGATTAAAAGGTAAGATAAACAAAAAATATCTTTTATAATTAATCATCTGAAGCATCACAAATTAAGTTATTGCATTTTTTTTTTTTTTTTTTTTTTTTTTTTTTAATTCAGTAGAAAGTATTGGATTCGTAAAAATTTTCAACTTCCGGTTTTCGATGGAATTACATGTTTTGAAAGCTCCAGAAAACGATTTGACCATTTTTAGAAAATATATGTCGATCTGGGATCCCGGAAAAAAGGACAACGGTAAAAAGGGCACTTTTCACTTCGCAAATCGCAAAATAATAAATATCAAATAAGGAATTTACAGAATGACTTTCAAATTACATTTTTAGAATTCCATTTGATTTGGTACACCATTCATTTATTTTATATCTGAGAAAAGGGGGGGGGGGGTAGCAGCAAATGAAAAGAAAACGATTGTTTTTATACCACCTTCTTACCGATTTCCGATTTTAATGAAACTTTGTATAAGCACGTACAGTTTGTGACTATCACAATGAAGTACATATTATATATCTGGAGAGGGGGGGGGGCAGATGAAAGTAAAATATATTATTCTTTAAACTACACTATTATTGATTTAAAGAAAAAAAAAAACTTTCTGTATATACAACGTACTGTTTAAGAAAAATTACAGTGAGTATTGTGAGTATTACACATATCTGGTTTACTAGGGGGGGGGGGGGGGGCAGAGGGACGAAAATGGTTATTTTTATAACACCATGCTATTTATTTATATGAAACTTTGTACTATCACTTACATTTTATTAAAATTATAGTGAAAGTTACCTACAGTTGATAAGAGGGGGGGGGAGGAGATAAAATAAAATGTTTTTAAACAACACTTATTATACTTTTTTTTTTTTTTTTTTTTTTGACATTTTGTATAAATATTACTTACTATTAATGAAAAATTACAGTGAAGTTACATATGTCTGCGGGGGGGGGGGGGGGAGCACAGAAGGAAAGAAAGTGAATGTCTAGATCACTATATTTTGCATTTTAATACAATTTATTATAAATATCATTGAATAATTAGGAAAATTTACCCTGATTGTTATGTATATCTTGGGTGCTATGGGGAGGGGCCAAAAGAGAAAAATGATTGCATAAGTATCACGATGTTACCAGTTTTAATTAAAATTTCAAAAACTATTACCTACATTTAATGAAAAATTCCAAAGAGTGTTACATGTATCTAGGAGGGGGAGGGGAATATTGTTTTTAAATAACTTAAATAGGAAAATTTGCATAAATATATCTTATTGTTTATCAAAAATTGAAGAGAAGAGGAAAATTGAAGACACTACCCGGTGAGAACTAAGGGCTAATATGTTTTTGTACCATCTTGTTGCTCGTTTAATGAAACTTTGTAGAAATATTACTCACTGTGTATAAAACATTACAGTGAGGGTTAAGTATCAGTTTCTTTCTCTTCCTGAGTTTGTACGCAAAAATTCAATGTATGATTTAAATCTGAAAAATGCTACTCAAAAATGAAATTTTTTCTTTTAATCTGTCTCTTTTACCTCCCCTCCCCCCTAGAAATTAAAAACTTATGCTCTCGTTGATGTTTAGCATCAGTTTTACAAGGAGAAATTAAGAGTAGTGCCTTTTTAATACGAACGATAGTAATTTTTTTTTTTTTTGTTTCTACGAGGGGAAGGGGCGGGGGAAATGGGGCAGATTAAAAAAAAAAAAAAAAAAAAAAAATCTGCTTCAGAATAATCTTTTACTAATATTTGATATTAATTTTTAATTAATGTCTGATCTGAACATTGCATTGAATTTTTGCCTACTAACTTAGAAACTGAAAGATACTGCAATGCATAGTCCTCTCTAAAATTTTTCATAAACAATAAATGATAATTATACAAAATTTCCTATAAATACGAAGCGGTGTGATTTAAAAACAATCATATTTTTTCTCTCTGCCCCCTCCCCCCCCTGCCCCTTCAGGTATAGGCTCCACTCAAAATAATATTTCATTAAAAGTAGGTGATAGTTGTTAAAATTTTAATTAAAATTGATAACAATAATTTTAACATACTTATGCAATTATTTTTCTCTTTAGCCCTCCTTCCTCCCCATAGCCCCCCCAAACTATATATAACAATTAGCGTAAATTTTTCTTAAAATTAAGGGATATTTACAATAAATTTTATTAAAGAGCAAAGCATAATGAAAGAAAACATCATTTTCTATCTTTCAGTCTCCAGCCCCCCCCCCCTTCCCTCCACTTTCCACCAAGATACATATATAATAATCAGCGTAAATTTTCGTAAATATTCAGTGATATTTATAATAAATTTTAATTAAATGCAAAACATAGTGTACAAACATTCACTTTCTTCAATACCCCCCTCCCCCAGACATTTAAAACCTCACTGTAATTTTTCATTAATAGTAATTGATATTTACACAAAATGTCAATAAGAAGATCGATAATAAGTGTTGTTTATAAAGATTATTTTATTTTTCATATGCCAGTACTAGCCCCCCTCCCTTATCAAGTACAGGTAACTTTCACTATAATTTTAATAAAATGTAAGTAATAGTCGTACATAATGTTTCATGTAAATAGCATGGTCATATAAAAACAACCATTTTCTTCACTCTGCTCCTCAGATATGTAATTTTTCTTAACTTTCACTGTAATTTTTCTTAAACAGTAAGAGTATACACACTAAGTTTTTTTTTTTTTTTTTAATTGATAATAGGGTAGTTTAAAGAATAATATATTTTACTTACATCTGCGCCCCTTTGATTCCCTTGGTATGTAATACACTCATTTGTGATCTTCATAAAACGCAAGTGATAGTTATAGAATATATCATTCAAATCGGTAAAATGGTGAAAGGAAAAATCATTTTATTTTCCTGTGCCCCCCTTTCTTTACCCCCCCCCCCCAAAAAAAAAATAAATCAATGCAGTGTTTGGGGACTGCCGACAGAAGTGAAAACTAAGTAACTTGTGAATTGTATCGTCGAGCTATTAGATTATTATTTTCGAATTATTTTTGGTTTGTAAAGAAGTAGTATATGATTCGGCACAATATTTGTAGCTACCCAAATTAAATGAACTAAGCCTTATATTAGGTAAAAATATTGATTACTTATGAAAATATTTTAATTAGTAGCTAAGATACAAAAGAGAGTCGATTCAGGACACCCCAAAACGTGTAAATAAGGTGAAATCTTGAATTCCACTTTCGATAATATAAAAGAACTTTAAAATATCTTTCGAATGATGTATTAAAAATAATTTAATCATAATTAAAAATTGAAATTTTAAAATATTATTGCGCCATCTCGTGGTAGAAATTTCTGCAATCTACTGTTCGATTCCAAATCAACAAAGCTTTCTAATGATGTATTACTTACGAAATTATTTTAATTAGTAGCTGAGATACAAAAGAAAACCGATTCAGGAAACCTCAAATCGTGTAAATCAGCTAAAATCTCGAATTCCACTTTCGATTCTCATGGAAAGCTTTCGCTGACGATGACGCGAGTTTCATGATTTTGTTCACCCAAAAGTGCTCAACGCAATATATGTCTTATACATTTTCTTTTTTTACAAACTGTACATGATTATACAAAGTTTTTTTTTTCTTAAATCGATAATGGGGTAGTTTAAAGAAGAATATATTTTATTTCCATCTACTTCCCTCCTTGCCCCCTCCCCCAGGTGTATAGTACACTCATTGTGATCTTCATAAAAAGTAAGTGATTGTTATAGAATATATCATTAAATTCAGTAAAATACTGATATAAAACATCATCTTATTTTCTTCTGCTCCCCCCTCTTTAATCCCCCACCCCCAAGTATGTCTGACACTTACTGTAATTTTTTCACAAATAGTACGTGCTTATAAAATGTTTCATTAAAATTGGTAAAAAGATGATAAAAAAACAATTGTTTTCTTTCAAGCTGCACTTAGCCCCCCCCCCCCCCCTTTTCCAATGAATGTTGTACCAAATCAATTGAAAGTCATTCTTTAAATTCCTTATTTGATATTTTTTATTTTGCGATTCGCGAATTGGAAGAATGTCCTTCTTCCGGTGTCCTTTTTTTTTTTTTTTCGGAATCCCCATATCTCTGAATGGTATTCAAACATTTACTATTTTCTTAAATTTTATTTCTAGAAAGTTGTTAAATTATCATATATATCCACTCTTAAGGATCTAGAGGGACAGAGAATGCAATTTAATAATACCCCCGTCCTTTTTTTTTTCTGTAACCTCGATTATAAGATTAAATAGAATGAATCTTAAGATGAGTTTTGCTTTCTGGAGAGAGAGGCATGTGTGTACGCAAACATGATTGTTTTTCTGTGCGATTTTTTCCGGTGCGATTTTTTCCTGGTGCGATTTTTTCTTGGTGCGATTTTTTCCGGTGCGATTTTTTCTGGGTGCGATTTTTTCCAGTGCGATTTCTTCCGGTGCGATTTTTTCCGTGCGATTTTTTCCGGTGCGATTTTTTCCGGGATTCCTTTAATCCCCCACCCCCAAGTATGTCTGACACTTACTGTAATTCTTTCACAAATTGTACGTGATTATAAAATCTTTCATTAAAATTAGTAAGAAGCTGATATAAAAAACAATTGTTTTCTTTCAATCTGCACTTAGTCTCCCCCCCCCCCTCCTTTTCCAATGAATGTTGCACCAAATCAATTGAAAGTCATTCTTTAAATTCCTTATTTGATTTTTTTTTTTTTTTTTTTTTTTTTTTTGCGATTCGCGAATTGGAAGAATGCCCTTCTTCCGGTGTCCTTTTTTTTTTTTTTTTTTTTTTCGGAATCCCCATATCTCTGATTGGTATTCAAACATTTACTATTTTCTTAAATTTTATTTCTAGAAAGTTGTTAAATTATCATATATATCCACTCTTCCGGATCTATAGGGACAGAGAATGCAATTTAATAATACCTCCGCCTTTTTTTTTTTTTTCTGTAACCTCGTTTATAAGATTAAATAGAATTTAAAATTTATTGCCTAAGGCCCATATGAATCTTAAGATGAGTTTTGCTTTCTGGGGAGAGAGGCATGTGCGTACGCAAACATGAATGTTTTTCTGTGCGATTTTTTCCGGTGCGATTTTTTCCGCGTGCGATTTTTTCCGGTGCGATTTTTTCCTGGTGCGATTTTTTCCGGTGCGATTTTTTCCGGGTGCGATTTTTTCCAGTGCGATTTCTTCCGGGGCGATTTTTTCCGTGCGATTTTTTCCGGTGCGATTTTTTCCGGGATTCTTTAGAGTCATAGCTGCATTGGAGCTATGGTAAGGAAAGAGTTCATAATGTTTAATAAAATATCATTGATGATATTTTCTGTTCTCCTTCTTCCTCCCCCCCCCCTTTTTTTTTTAATCTTACTGCTTTTAATATACTCAATCTCTATCTCTCTGTAAATATATATATATATATATATATATATATATATATATATATATATATATATATATATATATATATATATATTGTATTCACAATTTTTAAATATAGAAACCAGCTACAGTCATTAAAGCTGTACCTGTATTTAATATTGACACCACCCATTGCCGTCTCTAGATAAAGCCGAAGAACTGGAATTTTAAAAGATGATGACGTCACGGTCGTTGGGCGAGGGCGAAGAAGCAGGAAACGGAATACCAGGTAGCCTGCTAGTACTACCAGTACAGGTGCGCGTGCAATAGCACTTATTCTACGAAGAACGAAGCAGCAGCATATTTTAAAAGAAACACGTGGTTCAGATCAAATTTTAATGAAAGAAAAAGGTAAGAAACGTTATTTTCTCATAAATTTAAACGAATATTATTTACATTATTTGTATATTATGCACGTATAATTTCTATTTTACGCAAGTGTACACTTATTTATTTCAACCTATCGTTCGATGAAAATGCATTTCTAAATTCTAGTTAACTAATGCTTAGCATTTTTCATTTATAATAACAATAATGCTTAGATTTTATTTAGAATAATAATCTGTAATTTTGCTTAATATTACATCAAAATTAAGATATTCAGATATTACATTAGTTTTAACGACTGCATGTGTTAAATGAAGCTGGATTATTTATTTTATTTATTAATATAAAACTTCATTAAATCTATATTTGCTTTGTAAAATAGTAACAGAAATTTCCTGAATTAAAAATAACTTTGCATGCAAAAATCTTAGATATTTCATTCTTAACTTAAAAAAAAAAAAAAAAAATGTAAATTATTGAAACAAATGTTAATGATTTTACCAAAACTCAGCTTTTAGTTGATATCATAATATCTCTGTTAAATAAATTAAATGAAAAGGTAATTGAAAAAAGTAAGTTACTTAATTTTTTCGAAGAACAATTGAAATCACTAATTTCCAAACCAGAAAATTATAGGTATTCCCCCGAGACATTAATTTTTTCTTCTATGTTAAATTTCATATCACCTGTTGCTTATAAATTTATAAGGATGTCTGATGAAATTACTTTGCCTCATCCTTCAACTCTGAAAATAATTAGCGGCAAGTTTAATATTAATCCGATTGATGAACTACGTGATACTCAATTTATACTTTATGCTAAGCAAAGAGTAAAATCATTAGAAAAACATGAGCTTCATATGCCTCTAATGATAGATGAAATTCATATAAAAGAGTGTTTTGATTTTAAAGGGGGGGGGGGAATATCGTTGGTTCTGCACATGATACTTCAGATTCAGCAAATAGTGCTCATGTGTTCATGTTGCAAAGCTTATTTTCAAAATTTAAGGATGTAATATATATTTTGAAAATTCTAGCTGTGTCTTTATTAAGCATATCGTGAACTACCATTATCTCAGTATTTAATAAATTACATCATAATCATTAATTTATTTAATAAATGATTTTTTTTTTTTTTATGTTAATTGCATTATCATTCTTTTAAATTTTCTATTTTTATTCTTAATTCCTATAAAATTTAATCATATTTAGAATAATCATATAGGTATATTTAATATGACCATTTTCATTACTTCACCAGTAAAACTTTGTTTCAACATATTTTTAATAATTAAATCACTCTAATATAGTTTGCATATTTTTATTCTTATATTAAAAATATAAAATCATACTCTAATCAAAAGAGAAAAATGTATAAACGAAACAGTGATCTGTAATCCACAAAAGCCTCTTTCATAATTAAGTTCCAATATGTAAGGTAAAATATATGCTTAATGTTATTTAATTTATTTAAGTGTACCTCTCACATATTTAATCATTGCTGATTCACTGATATCCCAGAATGCAAGGGCTGTAACAGATTACTACTTAATAAATATCTTTTCCTTTACTCAATAGTTTCAGAGCTCTGTTTCAGTGTTGAAAAAAGATATGCTAAAAATATGTATAATGTTTGTCAACTATATTGTATCATTACTTTAATAATAATAATAATAATAAAAATGTGTGTCGAAATTGAGTTGCCTCATTTCTTTGATATTTCTCTTTTTTATTTATTTATTTTTTACTAAATGTTAAACCATTTATTCGTCTATATATTTTACTTACCTGAATTATGTCCTCTTTTATAATTAAAAGAATAAAATAATAATAATAAAAATGTATAAATAAAATAATTATATCATCAATTCAGCATTAATGTTTAAAATTAGAAAAAAAAAAAAAAATCAGTGCCTTAGTTCCAGTGTTGTGCACGAACGCGTTCATTTGAACGCGTTCGTGAGCGTAGCTCAAAATTTTTGAGTTTTGAGTTGAACTTCGCTCTTTTTTTAAATTATGAACTTGAGTTGAGCGTAGTTCGTTTTTTACACGAACTTGAGCTTGAAAAAGCAATTCAAACTCAGACTCATTTTAAATATTTCTGTCTGAAATATAAAAAGGAAAATAGAAGAAGAAAAGGACAGAAAGGAGAATAACTGTGCAAAATGGATTTCGAAAAAAAGGGCACTTGAAAAAAAAGGCACTGGCAAAAAGGGCCCCAGAAAAAAGGGCATCCGGAAAAAAGGGCACCGGGAAAAAGGACACTTTTGCAGTTTGCAAATCTCAAAAACAACAAACATCAAAAAATGAAAGAATGATTTTCATAATACACTTTTAGAAATTTCAATCAATTAAATTGATACCACTTTTGCTTAGCATATATACCTGGGGGGAGGGGAGGCTAGGAGCGGATTGAAAGAAAATAATTGCTTGTAAATCACTTTTTTACTGATTTTAATAAAACTTTGTCTTTCACTTGCTGTTTATGACAAAAATATAGTGTCACATATACTTCGGAGGCTGAAGTGTGGGGGAGGGGGGCAAAAGGAAGTAATTTTTTGTATATCACCTTGTTACCGATTTTAACGATATTCTGTGTAGCATAGGCGCCGACTTAACGGGGGCAGCGGGGGTGGTCGCCCCCGCTGTAATTTTTCACGGGGGCGAAAGTATCTTTTCGCCCCCGTGCTTCCAGCGGGTAGAAATTTCAAACGCGAAAATAATATAAATTTTAATTTTAATGAAAATTTTCACATTGTTAAATTTTTTTGTTTTTTTCTCTCCTTCTTTCTTCATTCACTGACAGATTAGTAGAAAACAGGATGTATACTTTATACAATTCTCTTTTTGCGCGAGAGAAGCTGAATGTGCTTGAGATAACCCCTTTTCAAGGTCAGTCCCTGTCCCTCGTCCCTCTGTAGTCTAAGATAAATTGAAGCAGAAAGAGAAAGACTATTGTTCATGTTCATTGGTCATGGCCATTTGAAGTCGAGAGTCCCAGTGCTGAGGAAAGTGTTTATACTGCCAAGCATTAAATAGAAAAGCTTTTGTTCTGAATATTTGCTATTCATAACACAAAAATTCATTCTCAATGAATTTTTTAATTCACGAGAAAATACTAATAAGTAAAAGGAAGCAGACTGATAATGCTGTTAAAAATACAGATTTTTATTTTTGTATTTAATTTAAATTTATAGGTATTTCTTGTATATGTTTCTTCCTTTTTTAAAAATCTTTGAATTTATTATTATTGAGTATTAACAATCTTATACGAGAAAGTGAGAAGAGGAAGGTTTGTGGTTAGATTTAAGGTCGATTGACTACACTAGAGTTCTATGCTTATAGGTGGAATGCCTTCCGTGGAATTCTTTTTATGAGGTCCCAGCCCGTATTTAATCGATTTTTGTAGAAAACCATGGAAAACTCCGAAAGGCTTGGTCGTTGAGCGCGACCTGGGATCCAACATCAAACCCAGCACGTCCCGTTTACCACCTTTGAGAGCAGAATCGCTTGGCCACTGGTGGGGCCAGGGATAAGAAATAATTGTTAAAAATGATAATTAATAGATTAAAAACAGTTGTCTTAGAGGAACTGATCTCATAGTTAATGTTTTTTAGCGGACAAGTAGATAAGGCACATTTCTACAAAACGTCTTAGATAATCAATTCATGAATTTAATAAATATATTGGAATATGTCACAAAAATCTATAATATCTAAGTTGATTTAAATACTCTTAATATGTAGATTAAGTTGTTCACATATTATTATATATATGAACAATTTCAATTTTATTTTCTCTGTTTTTGTATATTTTCGATGTAAGTAACAACAACATCCGTTTTTAAAGAAACATTAATAAGAAATCTCATTACAAATTCAGTAAATGAAATGAGAGAACGCAGTACAATTTAAAGAATTCACTTCTGGAAAAGTTTTTAAAAAATGTTCTAAAACAATCCTTTGAAAACTATCTTGAAAAAAGACTAAAAGGTTCAGCTTTTAAAAGGAAAGAGTAATAATAACATAACATTTAATTTAAGAGTAAATTTTTATCTTTTGAAAGTGAAGACGGAATATATAAGTAATTTTTGCTTTCTCTCTCTCTCTCTCTCTCTCTCTCTCTTTTTTTTTTTTTTTTTTTTTGATTTTTCTATACATAGGCATAAGAATATATTCGATTTGTGAGAATTTTCACCCTTCAATTTTTGAAGTATTTAGATGTTTTGTTTTGGGATTTTCTGAGTCTAAACTCCAAACACTATTTGGCCATTTTTCGAAAATGTCTGTGTGCTTTTCTTGTGTATATCGAAAATTTTGTATTTGGTTAGTGTATCTCCCGAACGAATGGACGAAATTTAACCAAATTTTATATTTATTTGGATTTTAACTTAAACTAGTGTTTTTAACTGAATTAGATTAAACTGAATTTAAAACGAATTTGGGAATCAATCGCTTAATAAATGGTTATCCTTTCTTCTTTTTCTTTTTCCGCTTTTTTTTTTTTTTTTTTTTTTTTTTTTGGTTTGTTTGTTTAATGGCAATATAGGAAAAAGTTTCGAATAAATTTACTTAATAAAATTTCTTTTAACTTTTCAATATCAGGGATGGAACACGGGCGCAGAATTCATACCACTATCAGTGTAAGAAAATTTTCAACTTCTTAAATTAACGATATTATAGGTAGAGAAATTTCACAAACAGATTCTAGTATGAATTCTACGCCGGTGTTCCATCCCTGCAATATAAAATTTTATATATGATAGTAATAATTAAACAACAAAAATTTTTTCTTTGTGTGGAGGTATCGTATCCGATTTCCCTCGGGGGCGTAAATTTTTAACATTGATATCTTTCAAAAGGACTTACCAATACATTTAAAACAATAATTGTTTAATCGTATATCGGTGATAATTTAAAACATTTTTTTTTTTTTTTTTTAATCTTTAGATATTAGCAAAAAATTTATTTCTTTCGATATTTTGTGTTATACTCCTTTGAGATGAAAATCGTCTGCATTCATCATGGAAAATAAATTTAATAAATAATCTTTACTACATGAATTGGTATAGAAAAGTACAGAAGAAAATTTTGAGCTGTCTGCAATATATTAATAGTTCTTTTTTTTTTCTTTTTAACTACAGATAAAGCACAAGAATAGTAGTGAAATAAAGTTGCTTCAATGACAGATTTTATTAGGCCTCATATTCATAAAGTATATATATATATTTAATTAGTAAATCTATAGAAATTAAATAATGAATTTAGAAAGAAAATTACAACTTAGAAAGAAATTACAAAGATGCCTACAGTACGGGATTTTATAAAGTCGATCAAAAATTTAACGGGATTTAATTTCATGATTACAAAATTTTAATTTTTATACTGCCATGAAACAAGAAAATTTTTAGTGATTCTATATATATATATATATATTATGCTTTCCGTTTACTCTACCCTCTTTTTTTTTTTTCTTTTGTTTCAGGATATTTTTTAAGCAGAACTTTCAATAGTGATATATATATATATATATATATATATATATATGTGTGTGTACAAGTCAAAATGACAGCTGTGATGCTTGAAAAGCACAAAAAATGAATATACTGAGAATTATTTTGTTTTATTATATATTATTATTATTATTTTGCTAAAAACTGACACCTAAAATAACAATAGCCCATAGGTATTTTATTTTATTTTGTTGTTGTTTTGTTGTAAAGAAATAAACATGCTTGTTTTAAATATATATAATATATATCGTCTTTTCTTTCTTTCAATAGTTACAATGAAATTTAATTTTAAATTCATATAACTCTATATATTCTTCTTATCTGCACTTTTAGTTATTTATTTTCAAACTGTGCGGCATGTAAATCTAAACTTAAAAAACTGAGAAAAGAAAAAGAGGAAGTAGGGCATTCCTTTTCTCAAAGGGTGCATCCATGATCCATTGACCTTTTTGGAATGCGCAATGTGCCTGTTAGAAATTTGAAAAGCAACGCTAAACTTGGGATTTTGTAAAGGGTTTATCTTTTCTCGGACACAGCGAGTTGAGAATTTAAGCCTTTTTCAAATTCAAGGCTTGATCTCACCGCAAAATAGAGCAGGCGACACCGAGACCGACAGGCTTTTAAAAATGAGTCTGCTACAGTTTGTTCAAGTTCAACTTATAACAAAAGTAAACAATAACATATGTGATTTGATGCCCTGAAAAATATCTCCGATCGGCGCCAGCCAGCTATCTTTCTTTTTGTTAACTTTGAATTTCTGTAACTATGGGTTATTGTGGAGTGGAGTACAAGTTTTTATCGTAAACCCCACAACACAAAAGAATGGGTGGAAGGTGGAATAGTTTTCAATTTTCATATCTTTAACTAAGACAGGCCGGACTATACTATGAGCTCCTTAATCGTTAGGATGAGGATTAACTAAAGTGTTTACACAACACATTAAGGTCCTTCGAAATCGGAATAAATTCTATAAATCAAAAAAGAAGATTACAATAACAGTATGGCCTGTATGTCTAAGTTTTAGACAGTTAGATACAATGACAGAAACACCCTGATGAGCGATTGCATATATCAGGAGAAATTGTCTACTAAAATTAGAAAAACGGTCAGCATCTTCTAGGCGCCATGAGCCTAAACAAATGATAGATAAAAAACATTCATGAACTCCTCCTACAAATAACACCATTGGAGGTGAGAAAATAAACAAAACGTACCCCCCCCCCCCTCCCTTCCCCATTGAACTTTACTCGGAACTTTACTGTCTTCATTTGCTTAAGTGATTAATAAAGTATTTTCCTTACACATTTCTTTTTTCCTTTAGAAAGAAATATTCTAATGAAAACCTTATTCTTATGTTTATGTAATAAATGTAATACTAAAGAAAAAAAAACTTAAATAAGAAAAGAACATAAAATAAGTTAAATAATAATAATTAATAATTTAATTTGAATACGATATGTACATATATATATATATTATTAATAGTTGAATTTAAAAAAGATTTACAGTTTTCTATCATCAGCATATATAAAGGATAAACAAGCTTGTACAGAAATAAAAATGTGTACGCATTATTTGGAAACAGCACTGAAAACGCATTTATTTTTACGAAATTTCTTTTAAAGAAATAAATGTTTTAAAGATTATAGCTTCTAATTTTAAGTATACGAGAAAAAAAAAAAAAGTGCTGTACTTTCTTATTTTACACTCGTATAAACAGACGACTAAACACTGAGATTTTTCTTCCCATGAGCAGTTTATGCACCCTTTGTTTATTTAACAGTTATTTTCTATTTAATAAGTTATTTATTAGTAAATTATGTATTATTTAAATTTATTATTAATATTTTAATTATGTCTTGAGTCTCCTTTTGATTTAGCTAAATATTTTTGAACACAATTTAGTGGTTTGTCTTAGGGACCGTGGATGAAATATGATAAATCGTCAAATAGCGGTCCTCAAATAAAAAAATGCCAAAATCTACTTGATTTTGGACTTTTATTTTATTTTTGAACACTTTATATAAAATACATGTTTATTCCTTTATAGTACGCTAAATAGTAAGCGAAATTTTCTAATGATTTATCCAAGAACTCAAAACTGACATTGTCTGTGGTACAATCAAATAAAGACTAATTAAGTAAAACCATTTACACTATTTAAAAAATATATATATTTCAAAACAAAGGAACCTCTAAATGATGGAATTTGTCTCCTACGTGCATAAGCAAACGTATTGGAAATTTGAGAATAAAAAACCACCCAAAAACAGCGGGTCCACTATTCAGAAGTGTCCGTTAAATAAATTTTTACTTACAATTAAATTAATAAGTTATAATTAAGAGTTATAAGTTTAATTAAGCATTAAATTAAGAATGTTCATGGTATTTGGTAATTTTTAAAATGTAAATTACCTATGAAAGTGCTCATAAAGAATAAGATCTATTTAGAAAAGGGATTCAAGAAAAAAAAAAAAAAAACTGTAAAAATGAACGTTTAATGAGTTTCGCTCGTTTTTAAAAAGGAACTTGAACTGAGCGCGCTCATTTCTTTCAGACATGAGTTTGAACGCGAACTAGCTCGTTTTTTACACGATGAACTTGAGTTTGAACTAGTTCGTTTTTTTCGTGAACTTGCACAACACTGCTTAGTTCCAAGATAAATTTTTTATAAATTAATAATAATAATATAAAAAAAGTGCTTGCATTATTATTTTTATATGCTTGAAAGAATTTATACTACATTTTAAATAAAAATGAGGAATTCACCAACAATAATGTTTAAGTTAAAAAAAAAAAAAAAAAAAAAGATAGTTTTTTATTTATTTATTTTTTACGTTTGAATATCTTAGTTCTAAGATAAAATTTTCATGATAAAAATATTAGTTTTAAATTCTTAAATTTTTACCTTTATAATTTAGTAATGTATATGTATTAAAATGCCTTTTAACAATAATATGCCTTATACAATAATAAAAGAATAAATATATGAGTATTAAATAGAGAATTCTTTTAAAGATCTATACTTCACTAATTTTAAATTGTATATTTAGAGAAAAAAAAATGCTAATTCTAAGCATTTCTTTCACTGTAGGTCTTTTATATTGAGTTGTTTTTACGATAGTCATGTATGAGATCATATAAAATGACTTTCTGCACAATAAATGAAAGATTTCAGGAATTATATATATGTGTGTGCGTGTGTTTTAAAAAGCTTTTTATTTCTCTGTATTTTCCTTTCCTAAATCATGTCTTCTTATATGCCTATAAGCACTTAAACTGTATTTAAAATAAAAAATTATTAATTCAGCAACAATAATATTTAAGTAGAGCAATTAAAAAAATAAAGAAAAAAAATATTTATTCTCTCTCTCTCTCTCTCTTTTCTTTTAACATTTCTTTACCTCAGTTCTATGATACAGTGTTGTTCATAAAAAAAAAGAAAGAAAAATAAAATGAATAAATAAATAAAAAATGCTTACATTGTGATCTTCATAATGTAGTGAATGATATGTATAAAATGTTTTTTATAATAATAATACTGATGAAATAAGTATTATATTTATCAAATAAAGAGTTATTCAAAAAGTCTATGATTAATAATTTTAAAATGTGTATTTAGAGAAACGAAAAAGAAAATCTGGTAACTTTTAAGAATTTTGTTCTCCTTCCTTCTGTATATTTATTGAACAGAAATATTACTTTATATATATTTATACAGAAAAAAGATATACGCAAGAAATTGCTGCAATATATATATATATATATATATATATATATAATGACAGTGATTCATCATTACAATGATCAGTCATCAAGAAGGAAGATTTTAATTTATGAATAAAAATTTTATAGAAGAATGTTAAGTTTTATATGAAGCTAAAGTTATTGAAAAAATTAATAATTGTAGGAAAAGAAAAAGAAAGAAATATCCCAAAATACTGCTGAATCTTTATCAAGGGCAATTATAGCAGCAGAATTATAGAAAATTAGGTATTTCTCAGACTGATATATGAAATCATATAAAATCACTATCATTGCTTAACAAATCAAATATTTCAACAATGAATTGGATACAAAAAGAATAATAATGTAAAAATAGATAATTTTTACTTGCATTATTTATTTTTTACATTATATCTATAAAATAAAAAATTCGAAATATACATATATGTTTTAAAATTTACTAAAAATATTTTGTTAAAATAACAGGCTTTCTTTTAAATATGGGTCATTGCAAATTGCTAAGAAAAATTAGTATCTTTGCATACAATTATTAAATATATGCCTTTAATGAAGAATTTACTGTTTATGCTTATTTATTTATTTTTTCTATTTTCTTTCCCATATTTTTATTAAAAAAGTAAGATCTCATTTCTTTTATTAATTAAAATAATAATAATAATAACTATAGTAATTTAGTTTAAAAAAAAAATTACATCAAAAATGATTAAAGGTGTACAAGTATTTTTAAAAATTAATCCTTTTTTTTTTCTTTAATGATAACATTTAAAATTCCTTAAAAAAAAAAAAAAAAAAAAAAAAAAAAAAAGACATATTAGACATTTATTTTGATAAGAAAATATTACTAATTTTGTTTTTGTTTTTTTACTGAAGTGTAAAAACGGATGTCTTTTATGATTCAAATATGTAAATATAAATTAAAGCAGACATGTTCAAACCGGATAAATGTGTCTAAATTATTCCGTTAATAATAATAATAATAAAGTGCTTATCTATAAATTTTAAATGACGTTGTCTCTTTCGGATTTCACTTGTAATGGGGAGCGAAAATAGTTTCGATTTCATCGCCCAACGATCGTGACGTGGAAAACCAGTCCTTCGGCTTTATCTAGAGACGGCAATGCACCACCACTACTGAGAGGTTCCATTCACAAAGTTGGTATACGAGAGGTACTGGATTTGAACTCGGATCACACTTACACGCCTAGGTATTGAGTTTTTTATGTTTTCTCCAAAACTTAAAAAATTATTAATTTAAAACTTTCCAAACCATTTTTTCTGCTGGTTGGATGCAAGTTCAGCATTTTCTGCTTCTGGACTTCAAACCCTCGTATATTCAGTTGTTTTCCTTTTTTACACCCACTGAATGTGCCATAATAACCTGTTAAAATAAAATTTTATTAAAGACTTTAAAATAACAACTGAAAGATGCTGAACCACACTGGGAAAAAAAAAAAAAAAAAAAAAAAACCTCTAAAAATAAGTTATTAATATCTTATTTTATTATTAAAAAAAATTAGTATTTAAGTAATTCCTGAAGTGAAAATCGTGGTTTTGTTGTGTGGACTAAGGTTGATTCACAACACTAGGGTGTTGCGCTTGAATCATTCTAAAAGGTCCTAGCTCATATTTAAACTAGTTTCGGTAATAACCATGGGAAACTCTAATTAGCTAGGTTGATAAACAGGATCTAGGATTGAATCCACTATCTCCAGTCTTCAAGCGTTGAGAGTAGAACCTGTTGGTGCACTGGTGGGATCTCATAAAATGGAGAACAAGAATGTTAATTACAGACTTCTATTCATGGTGATGATACTAACATATAATGTAATTTTTAAATTATATTTAAAATTGTAATTTAAATACAGCATTATTATTATGCCTAAATTTCTCTTTTTTTCACAATGAAATTCTTCATTTTGTGCAATTGTATGGAATTTTTATAAAAATAACTAATTAAAATAATAAGGCAGAGGAATAACGTTAAAAAATATTTCTATTTTACTTTTAATTTAATTATAGAAGTATTACTATTATATCATTATTGTTGAAAAAAATCGAAACTAGTAAAAATGTTTTATGTGAAAAATTAGACTATTTATGTGTTTATTTTCTGTTTTCTGCCTTTTATATTTTTCTAGCAAGTACAAAAATGAAGTTCCCTGGCAGTGTGTCAGTCTGTTGGGAGAACATTAATTGAAAATGTTTATTCGCCTGAATATGGAGTAAAAAAGAAAAACAGGCTATGATGAAACAAATATTGTAACCAAATATGTAAATAAATTTTAATTTTGTTAAACAAAAGTTTTGGGTTTATTTCAGTTTACACATCATACCCTCTTTTTTTTTTTTTTTTTTTTAATCAAAAGGGGAGAAAAAAGGGTTTATGTTTGAAATATTTTGGATATATAAAAATTGTGATTAAGATATTGTAAAATGCTGATCCTCTCATTTTTAATTATTCTAAATCTATAAATTAAGTTTTATGACTTCATTTGAATTTACCAAAGTCTTTTTTCTAATTCACAATAATTTTATTAGGTTTGAAATATAAGACACACTATACAATCAAACTAACATGTTAAGTTTTCAATCTTTATATTATATATTAACATATATTAATTTATTATTTTTTTTTTTTTTTCCAGTATTAGTTTTCAAACATGAAAAAATATTTCTTTATTCCGAAGTATTCTGTAACATAATTTACTGTTTCATTGACATGTTTTGTATATAACAGAAATAATCTTAACTGTATTAATGTAAAATTAAATAAAAATGTAAAAATTTTTAGTTTATAAATTGTAAAATGTTTTGATGAATGCAGTAGAGTACTGTAAGGTAGTAATACAATATATAATCTGTAATACTGAAAAGAAAATGAAAAGTTTTCTGGATTTTAATATTTTAACTCCTTTATATTCCAGAATTTAAAAACATAAGAAAAGTAAATACATATATAAACTTTCATTTTACATGTAAGGCCTAGCTGAGAATATTGAAAAGTCTGCTTCATTAACAAATAAATAAAAAGATAACTATTATTTACAGAACTGTATATATATTTTTTTTATCCATGTTTATCAGGGGCGATTCTGTAGGAAAAAAATAAATAAATAAATCAATGATGTTTATATTTTTATCGAAATTATCTCCTTCTAATGTCTAATAAAACATTTTGCTCATATATAAAATCAAGACTAAATATACACATATGATACATAAAGTATCCTGGAAATATCTAAATATAGAATGATTCAGTAGCCAATCAATGTAAGCATTAAAAAAATTAGTTGATTTATGTGCTGTAAACAATAGAGAATTAAGAGCATACAATGTCTAATCTCGCTGACAGCCAAGGCTATGTGAAAAATTATTCTATCGGGAAATTTTTTTTGTTACTGATTATTTATTACCTAGTATGTTTTTATTCCGATAATACATTCAGGAAATTCACAACCATTAAATGATGCCTATTTAATGGTTGTAGTCATTTTTTTAAATTTTATTTATTTTTAATTCAATAAAACAATTAAGTGCCATTTTAGTATTTTTATTTTAGCAATAAAATAAAACATTAAACTTGTGAAAAATCCTTTTTTAGAAAGTATTAATTTAACGATTGTAAATTTTCTGAATGTGAAAACAGAATTCATTTGGTAATGAGTAATTTTAGAAACAAACTTCCCCCTAAAATAGCATGCTCCTTGGTTGTTGCTGAGATTAGGTATTGTTCGCTCTTAAAAGATAAGTTAGAAGATTGTTTCAGTCATGTGAGTTTCAATTTTTCAAAGAATTTAACTACGTTTTGAAAATATCAATTATTTATTTATTTATTTTTTTTTTTTTTAATTTTTGAAGAAAAAAAAAATATATATATATCGATATATATTCTAATATTTTTTACAAGAAATTCGTCATCCATGACCGTGTGTTTTGGGCGACAACTGTAGTTATGTTGCCATGGTAGCAATATCCAATGGTTTCTCTGTGTTCTGCAAAAAAAAAATGTGAATAATTTATTACTATGAAATAAAGGATAAACACCTGAATCCCAGATTTATCCAAATTTTTAAGATTTAACTGTTTCAAAGACAGTGACTGAAAGGTCTATCTACCAACTTTAGACTTCTTAGGTGTGCAATGGTCATATATTAAATTGACATGTTTCTAAAGACAGCAAATATTTATAAAATTTGTTTAAATATTTGCTAATGTATGTAGATTCTTTATGCAAAGAAATATTTTTAAAGTTGATCAATAGACCTTTTATACACTGCCCAGAAAGGGTTAACTATAATAAATAGAAAATATCTTCAAATTTATGTTTGCTAGCGCATCTTACAAGGGAACATTTAAAAGGTGTCGTCTTCAAAAAATATTGAAAAAAAATATATGTGATTCTACTCTTCATAAAACACTAGAGAGTGAAAAATTATCGGATGAAATGAATTACATTGATGACAAAAAATTATCAAAATTAAGAATATTTGGCGATTTCACACTGTTAGGCGATTGATTTTGAGTACTTGGCGGAGAAGCAAAACACGGTTCTGTTCGTAAAAGGCAATCTCGGTGCTAGTGAACTTATCACCTAAAAGCGCTAAATCGCCAAAAATGCTTAATTTTGGTAATTTTTTGTGGTTGCTGTAATTCATTTTAAACGATAATTTTTTTACATTTTGGTGTTTTATGAAGAGTAGAAACACATATATTTTTTTCAATATATTTTGAAAATGACACCTTTTGAATGTTTCCTTGTTAGATTGGCAATAGTCAATCCAGCATAGATCAGTATTTGCCACTATTCAGTTTTTAATAGTGGGCAATGCTAGAAAAAAGGTGTACCATTAGACATCGGCCAATACAGATTTATTGACATTGGCCGGTCCGGTTTAGATCGACATTGGCCGGTTCTGGTTTAGATCGACATTGGCCGGTCCGGCTTAGATCGACATTGGCCGGTACATCATAGATCGACATTGGCTGGTCCGGCTTAGATCGACATTGGCCAATGGTCAAATGACAACATTGGCCAATCTCGGCAAAAAGGTTTGCCATTCGGCGCTGGCCAATGTCGATAAATCGATATTGGCCAACGTTGTAAAATCTCATTATACGACATTGGCCAATATTGTTGTGCTACTGGGGTCAGCACAATTTACATATTCATCAGACTGGTCACTAAAAATTTCTTCCATAAAACCGACCTGGGAATTTTTATTTATGTGGACAGGAGATTCATTTAAGTTTAAAATTTTTACTTTTAAGTTGTTAGGTGAATTTTGACAAATAGTGTGGCCAATAATAGCAGATTCCCCAATAAACTTATGTGGATATATTAAGACATTCTCAGAATTGACACAATTTAAATCTCTAATTTTTACATTAATAATAGTCTCAGAATTTGGGGGTAAAACAAGCTTTTGTTTTGTATACACTGGAATTGATTTTATACTTGAATCAATAAAATCTACACTTTCGCAATTTTGTCAAAAAATAGGACAATTAAAATCTTCCCCACAAAGCATTTTATCTTTACAATTTATTTGAATTTGAAATTTTAACAACCAAGGAACCCCTAAAATTAGCGGAAAATTTGGTGGCATGCAACGCCTAGCAATATTGAAGTTATCAGTAAAACACTTATTTCCCATTTTGAAATCCATTTCTACTTTGTCCTGAATTGTTAACCCCCCCCCAAAAAAAAAAAAAAAAAAAAAAAAAAAAAAAAAAAAAAAGAGTTTTTAAATTTACTTGACATGGCATTTTACATAAATTTACATTTCTCAATACAACATCTGACACAATATTACAGCTCGAGCCTGAGTCAATTAGCCCATACCACTTCGCATTATTAATCTCAATTTCAACAATTGGTAATTTGGAGCCTAAAGTTTTCCAGTTCCCGCCAGTAAATTCCCAATTTCCATGGTGACTATTATTTACATTAGGGCTACCAGCACCCTCCTCACACCTAACCTTTGGCATGGTGAGCGATTCACACTGACGCACAGGGTCCCCTGCAGCCGTTCTCTCTGACAAGACCCCTGTTGCGTTTAAATTTTCTTCATTACTAGATTGTTCATTTACTCTGTTGTTTTGATAGTTATTCCTGTCATATCGAGGGCGCCTCTCAAATCTGTTTCTTGTATTCCTACATTCGTTTTTATAATGCCCTTTAACCCCACAAGCATAGCAAACCACATCTCTTTTTGGACGAGGCGGAGGTCTACTTAACTTACTACTCTCCAGTGCCTGCACCTTCGAGCTTAAATTAGCTATTTCTTCTGTAAGATCTGCGATTATATTTGTGAGACCTGACAATTGAGAGTTAGACATTTCCGAATGGTTGTTAGTAAGGTGTGCCGCACAAGCCATTTCCAGCTGATTATGCTGCATGTTGTCGATCACCGGTTGAGTTGCTTTAAACGCTCTTTCTTCTGCTATGGCAATTTGTTCTAATTCTGGCACAGACGTAGGTGAACGGGCCATAACACCTCTCCTAATGTTGGGGTGAAGGTTCTTAACCAGCATAGCTAAAAGCCACTCCTCCTCAGTTTGAGACCAAGCACTCTCGGGAATTTTCTGCGCTTTTACGACCAATTTTACTTTTTGTTTAGCCCTGACAATAAAATCCTGAACCGGCATATTAGCATTCTGAGCAAAATTCCAAAATCATTAAAGACCTGATGAAGATCTGGCTTTTCAGTGAATCTGTCCCTCAACAAATTTTCTAACTCTTTGTAATTTTTTACATTATGGGCATAGTCCCTGAAAACCTGTTGAGCAGCACCGGCCAGCCTTTGCTTTATTGCAAAAAAATAATCCTCCTCCTTCCATCCCGCATACTCAGCTAACTCACTAATTTTGTGGAAAAAATCATTTACAGAAAAATTGGGATCCCTACCTGTGAACACCGGGATTAGTGAGAGATTATCAATTAAGAATTCCCTACGCCGGCCTTTTGCAATCTCCGGATCCTGAGCTATCACCATATTTAGAGCCGGTTTTGGACCATTTGGCTGAGTAGCCTCAGAAACTTTATTATTTTCCCCATCCGTCTCCGGATTTTCACCCATATTGATACTTATATCAAAAAAAAAAAAAAAAATTTCCTACTACTACAAAAGTTTTCAGCACTAAATTTGCGTATAAGTTTTAACCCTTTGACCGTCAAGGTCACAGCCAAACAATTAGTTTCTTTCGAAATTTAAAAAAAAAATTCCTCCTAACCTACACAATTTCCTAGCCAATACAAATACAGAGCAGAAAACAAAGTTATAAAAAGTAGCACCAGAGAAAGGGAAGAGAAAAAAAAATCACAGTGAATTGTGTCATAAAGTTATAAATATAATCAGATAAATACGTGTAATACAACTAAGTTTGTGTGCAACATAAATTGTGTGAGTTATACTGTGTGTAATATTTACAACGTACATATAAATAGTGTCAGACTAATATATGAAACACAATATAAGCAGGATTTTTTTTTTTTTTTTTTTTTTTTTTTTTTGAAAAAAAAAAAAAAAAAAAAAAAAAAAGCAGACCTGAAAAGAAGTTACAATTTCTAAGTTACTTTCTAAAAAAAAATTTTGGCTTGTGAAGATAGAGAGAATTTGTCTCCACACTAAATATAATTGCCAGGCAAATAAATTTCAATTCACTTATTTCGCACTTTTGACTACCTCATCTCAAAGAGAGAGAAAAAGAAAGAAAGAAAAAAAAAATATAATGATAATATTTTCAACCCAAAAATCCTTCTTTCTATGACACAATTCAGGTAAATATGTTAGTGTACCAATAATAACAATAAAAAAAAAAAAATTAAATATGTAATGTATCACAGTTTTTTTTTTTTTTAACATAACCCAAATATCACAAAAAAAGGTATTTTTCACTCATGGGCAGAAAGAATTCTGCAACTCAATTAGCTTACTTATTTATTTTATTTTATTTATTTATTTTTCACATAGACTTAAGAAATTTTCACACTTTACCAATTTTTTTCGACCCCCCCCCCCAAAAAAAAAAAAAAAAAATTACTGATCACAATTTCCCTAAAAAGAAATTATTATTATTATTATTATTTATTTATTTATTTTTTTTGTTTTTTTGTTTTTTATTATTACAAATATTGATCACTTTTGACAAAATTCTTCTTTGAAGCATAATGTATACTATAAAACATAGTGTCACACATTACATAAACACAATTTTTTTTTTCAATTAAAAAGCATAGATGATTAAATAAATATGTAAATAGTATAAAAGGTCTCACCACAGGGCAGACATAAGGACATCACACCAAAAAAAAAAAAAAAAATCATCAGTCGACAATACGTTTGGCTACAAGTCACTTCGCCTTATTTTTCATCACCAATAGTGACTCCACGACACAGATATGAGATAGAAAGAAAGAAAAAAGAAGAGGAACGCTTGAATGCTAGTTTTCACTGCACAGAAGAAATAGAAATTCCCCAGATACTGATAACATTTTAAAACTGCTTCCCAAGGAAATTCCACAACCCAATTCTTTGTGTAAAAAGAAGCTTAACATTTCATATATTTGGATTAAAATTTGTTACTCGTTAAAAATGATAGAATATTTTAGGAAAAGGAGTGCCCTGAACAAGAAACGAACAATGATATCAGACTCCACTCAGCCATCTGTTTGTCAGGCCTTCCTTCACTTTGCATCTTGAAAGAAAACATTTCTTCATACTTTTTAGACTAATCCTATTTACATAGATCCCCAACGGAATACTTAACTTGCAACCCTACACAAAGGGTGCATTCAAACTAGGTATTAACTACAGATAGAAATATTTTTAGTATTTACTAAGAATTTTACACATTGCATTCCTTATCGTCTTTCCAGTTTATCCATTTATTCAATTGACAAAATTTAACTTTAAAAAAAAAAAGAAAAAAAAAGTTAATCATGGCACATAAGGTTAATTACGCGCCGTGATAATACTGCACTATGGGTAATTGGCGACGGTCTGGGACCCACCCCTAGAGATGTTCAGTCGGTAACAAAAGTGTCCGAACACTAGAAAAAATTCCTATGTAAAGAAAGTACACTTCATACGGTTTTAATAAATAAATCCTTGTCGAACCACGTTCTTAGTCAACGTAACATTATTATTTGATAAGGATTTATTTAACAAAATCGTAAGAAGTGTACTTTTTTTACGTAGAAATTTTTGCTAGTGTTCGGACACTTTTGTTACCGACTGTTCCAGAGACATGCCATCACAATTTTGAACCTTCACAGAAGGGATCCCCATCCGCTTTGATGATCCCCAGAGGTATAGTGTGGATGGGAACATGGAAGACTTTGCGACCACGACAGCCACCATTAGTGTACACGACGGTCTTTGGGCGACTCAAGTATCTAATCGACAATCTTCCAATTACAGTCGGTAACAAAAGTCTCCGAACACTAGCAAAAATTCCTATGTAAAAAAAGTAAAGTTAATACTGTTTTGTTAAATAAATCCTTGTCGAATCATGTTCTTAGACTGACTAAGAACAGGATTCGACAAGGATTTATATAACAAAACTGTATTAAGTGTACTTTTTTTATATAGGAATTTTTGCTAGTGTTCGGAGACTTTTGTTACCGACTGTACGTGCTCAGCGTTTTACCGACTAAGGTACCGCGGCCCGAAACCATGGATGTAAAAATGACTCTACTTTTAGAAAATTAATTTTCTTACATGAGAAAATTAAAATATGATCCATGGTTGTAGGCAGGTAGATAAATAGGTTTTTTGTGCTTGACATGCCATCACGATTTTGAACCTTCACGGAGGGGATCCCCATCCGCTTTGATGATCCCCAGAGGTATAGTGTGGATGGGAACATGGAAGACTTTGCGACCACGACAGCCACCATTAGTGTACACGACGGTCTTTGGGCGACTCAAGTATCTAATCGACAATCTTCCAATTACGTGCTCAGCGTTTTACCGACTAAGGTACCACGGCCCGAAACCATGGATGTAAAAAAGACTCTACTTTTAGAAAATTAATTTTCTTACACGAGAAAATTAAAATATGATCCATGGTTGTAGGCAGGTAGATAAATAGGTTCTTTGTGCTTGACGTCGCCCCATTACTGCGCTATGGATAATTGGCGACAGTCTGGGACGCACCCCTAAGGATATTCCGGAGACATATGCCACCACAGTATTGGTCCTACACGAAAGGGATGGCTCCCCAGCTTCGGTCGGCCCCAGAGGTATAATTTAGATGTGAACACGGAGGATACGGCGGCCACGATATATTTTACGTGCACCAGCCACCATTAGTGTATGCGGCGGTCTTTGGTCGGCGAGAGAACCGAACCCACAATCTTCCAATTACGAGCTCGGCGCTCTAACGACTGGGGTACCGTGGTCCGGATCTAAGGTAGTAAAAAAGAAATAAAAAGGCTCATATATTAAAGCTGTAGTTTAAGGGCCATTAATTTTTGAATTATTTAAAAAATTCTTTGTTACGCTTAAATCCTAAGAAATGTATTGTTGCATTTTGAATAATATACCCTTCTTTGAATGAAAAAATGTTTACTTTATTATCATTAGGACAAAAGGTAGAGGATAATTTGTTTCAGACATCAACAATGCCTTGTAATCGTTTTGCAGTAGACAACCACATAAAAAAAAAAAAAAAAAAAAAAAAAAAAAAAAAAAAAGAAAAAAACTGGAAGCAAATAAATGTATATCAGACGAAAAAAAAAAAATTAAAAAGGCCGAATTTAAATACACCATGAGAAATAATTATAATGAAATAAATAAACGCATGAACAAGATATTACACACGTTTCCGATGCATTTATCGTAAAAAAGCATTTTTCTTAATTTTCTTATAAAAGCTGAGATATAGCCTTTCTGCACAAGGGAAAAAACTGCATCACACCAGCGCCACCTGTCGACCAATATGTATTCAAATTAAATCGACATAATTTCTGTAATGATCCTCTCGCATACCAAGTTTCGTGTAATTTTACGGAACAGAAGCTGAGACACAGCATTCCCGTAAATTAGAGAAATAACTGTACAGCAGTGCCACTTATTGGGCGATTTTCACAAGAAGTTGATAGGTACTAAATTCAAGATTGAAAAAAAAAACAAAAGTAAATTAGTGCATTAGTTCTTGATATAGAGAAGCCACAAAGTTTTGGTCTCTCTCTCCCCCACACACAGAAGAGACAGGAGACAGGTGGATATTTTCTAAAAATGCTCCAAACGTGTATAGATCACCTCAAAACTGTAAATTCATTGAAAACCGGAAGACGAAATTTTTTATAAAACTTATAATTTCAAATCCTTTAAATAAAGATGAAGAAAAAATTAATCATAAATAAATAAATACACTATATTCTACAGTGCATAGAAAAGCAAAGTAAAGAAATTATAATATTTATAAATCATAATAATAAAATAATTTTTAAATAAAAATTCTTATATGAAACAATTTGTTAATTTTATATGGGATTAAATTTTGCCTTGTAAGAAATAAAGAGACAAATTTTATTTTCTCAATCTAACATTATAAATGCAGACAGATCGTCAATACGCAAAAATCTCTAAATTCATTATTAAAGTACATATGGGGAAAAAAATAATTCTAATTTGTAAATAAAAAATAAAATATATTTCTTTTGCAAACAATACAATCATTTATTTTTTCGAACACCGCAAAATGACGTAAAACACAAAAATACAATCATGCATCAAACTTATTAGACATTTCAATATTTCGCCAAATCGCGCCAAATCTGGATTGAAAGATGTAAGTGAAATTTCTTTCATTATTTCTCAATTTTTAAGAAAATAATAAGTAAAAAACATGAAAAACAAAAAAATCAAACATATAACTACTCAAAAGCATTAATATAATAAATTATTTTTCCATAATTTTTCAAAAAACTGTATATAAAACACATGATTATGTGAATAATTTGGATTTCCTTCATTAAAAAGTCTATTTGTTTTAATATTATGATTTTATATGAATACAGTTTAGAAGTATATACATGACTGTGAAAGGTTATAGGTTCTCCATTGAGAAATTTTTCTCTAGAACCAAATGCAACGAAGTATTTCACCATTTCTTCGGTAGCATAGCAGAGATCGCCATTCAAATACATGTAAAAAACTCCCCTGTCCGAATACGGTGTCCCCCAGTCACGTGGTTTCGATGTTGGCAGAAGATTTCGTTCGGGAATGCGCTCTCTAGGGTTATCTCTCCTCTAAGGAAAAAACCCACTTGGGTTTTTTCCAAGTGGATTTTATTGAATCGGACAAAATCAAGCTAACCCTGCCTTCCTTCTACTAGAGAGAAAATGACTTTCTTTATGAAGAGGTTACCATACAATTAAGCATAAATACATTAGCACAACACTCTATACACCAGGCCTATGCTTATGGCAACCATTCACCTGCATTTTCCAAATATAATGACTGTTTACTAGTTGGCAAATTGTATCATATAGTCAGTAACTAAACACGTCCCAAAGTAAAATTGCTATGCTAGGAAACAACTTTGACATTTAGTGATTTGTACTGAGTGAATTTGTATATGAAAATATAAAAGAAAATCATGTGGGGGCCACAACATAGTAGTTTTTCTTGCTTTTGTATAGATAATTTTTTATTATGTTTTAATAAGATAATTATAATTTTTTTCCATGGGATATTTTTTTCTACAGAGCAGTTTGAGAACCTCCAGTATTTCTGAAAATTCTTTGTTCATGTTCTATTAATGTATATAACATTTGTTTTATATTTATATGTTTATTATAAGTTAGATAAAAGTGGAATTTTAAATAAGGATTTTTGAAAAAATCCACTTGGGTTTTCTCAAGTGGATTTTATTGGGTCGGACAAAATCAAGCCAACCCTGCCTTCCTTCTACTAAAGTGAAAATGACTTTCTTTATGAAGAGGTTACCATACAATTAAGCATAAATACATTAGCACGACACGCTATACACCAGGCCTATGATTATGGCAACCATTCACCTGCATCTCCCAAATATAATAACTGTTTACTAGTTGGCAAATTGTATCATATAGTCAGTAACTAAACACGTCCCAAAGTAAAATTGCTATGCTAGGGAACAATTTTGACATTTAGTGATTTAGTCAATAACAACCTTGTGTAAAATATTACTCACTGCTGCAAATCTTTAAAATTACCTTTAAAAAATGACATGTGATATGCTGATTCATTTTTAAATGTAAAGAGATATCGGTTAAAATCATTGCAGTATTGAATAATAAGAAGCACATTGAATACAGTTTCACTTAACACAAATAAATTTTAATTTATGAAATATGTTCAGGAAAAATATAATTGCTGACATCAAATGACTTATCAGCATTTCTTTGTATTTTACTTAAATATATATAAAAAAAATTTTAATCAAAATACAGTGAAAATTGTAAACATTTATAAGTATGTTTCAACTTTACAAAATCTTTTAGATTAGTACAAATAATGGAACAGAAGAAAACTAAAACTGCTAAGATTGATTGATTAACCCTGATTAAAATCAAATGAATTTAATAGCATAAAAATGAAAAAAAAAATATTTATGCAACCAATCTAAACCATTTGTATTACAGGCAGGGTGAAACTACTTGATGTGCAAAACCCTTCTAAAACTGCTACATTAATGTAGAATAAAAAGCAATAGCAGACTTATTAATGATATCATAGGGCTATTATTAATAGTACAAGTAGTACTTATCATAAGGGATATTTAGAGGACTCTTAATACAACGTAAATAAAACATCCGAAATGAGAAATCTCTAAAATATAATAATAATTCAACATGAAATTCAAGGACAGCAAATTTTTCAAAAACCCTGAATACAGGGGTAGCCCCTGAAAAGTTTCATACCTGTATCATCAAAATAATTTGTGAAAATGTATAATAAAAAAAAAACATAAATATTAATTTGAAATAATAACTCAAACAGCTCATCATTATTCAACGCACAGTTCATATAAATGAAATCTGGATTATAAAAAAAAATATATATATATATTTTTTTTTTAAACAAGTGACTAAATATAGATTAATTACTGTAAATGTGTATATTACGAAAATATTGCTATATTTAAAATTTTATGAAATAAATTTTTCTACGTCTGTCGAAATTCACACGTGTTGCTGAAATTTTCAAGGGACAAAATTGGTAAGAAAAAATAATGTAATATAAGTGAGGTATAACATTCTAATACAACGAATAAAAACCATAATTCTCATCAGATATTACGATATTGACAAACAATATGCACTTTACCCATCACGTGACCATTTTCCGTCCGGGCTACCCATTCACCGTCTGTGAACGCCTTGGGTGACCCGCAAATGAGCACATGTTGCCGTCTGTGAACGGTGTGGGTTAAACGCGGGCAGCCCGCGTTCGCCCAGGTTGTGTATCGTGAACTCAAACTAATGTCGTTTTGGTGTTCTTTAATTCTTGTTTTTATTTTTATTACACCTATGTAGCAACCTTTCTCATTATTTTGATATTTAAAGGGGATTTTATGAATTCCAGCAGTTTCTAAGGGGGAAATATTATTTTTATCGCTTTTTACAACTTGAAAAATGTTCGGTTTCGGTTTTATCGGTACGTTAACATTAAATTTTTTTAGCTGCGTTTTTTATTTTACTAGGAGTACCTTGATTATAAGGGACTGAATAGGTGAATTTCATTGGTAATTTTTGGCGATTCTGTATGTGATTCAACTGTTGGATTCTTTTTCTAAACAAATTTTCAACTAGATTTTTTGGGTAACTAGCATCTGTAGTTAACTTTTTTATACATTTTAGTTCTTTATTTAGGTCGGATTTTCAGTACATATTAGGATTGCTCGGTTAATATAGCTACGGATGGCGTTAATTTTATATCAATAGGGAGTTTTGCTTCGGTTATTTATTATTTCGTTGCTGGCCATAGGTTTTCTGTAACCGGTGGTTTAAATATGACTATTTTCGCGTTTTATTTTTACGTCCAGATAGTTAATTTCGCTATTGGCTTCACATTCATAAGTAAATTTTAAATTATTATCTAATTGATTCATTTCGTTAAGAATATCACTAACATTTTGGTCTTTTTGAATAATAGTGAAGACGTCATCCACGTACCTAACCCAAAAGGAAATTTTATTTTTCATGAGGTTTAAAATGTCTTTTTCTAATAATCTTATTTTAAATTCTGCGATATCGCAGAAAACTAAAAAAAGTTAACTACAGACGCTGGTTACTCAAAAGAATCTAGGTTTCGTTTAGAAAAAGAATCCAACAGACAACAGTTGAATCACATACAGAATCGCCAAAAATTACCAATGAAATTCACCTATTCAATCCCTTATAATCAAGGTACTTCTAGTAAAATAAAAAACGTAGCTAAAAAATTTAATGTTAACGTACCGATAAAACCAAACCCGAACAATTTTCAAGTTGTAAAAAGCTATAAAGATAATATTTCCCTCTTAGAAACTGCCGGAATTTATAAAATCCCCTTTAAATATCAAAATAATAGGACAGGTTGCTACATAGGTGTACCAAAAATAAAAACAATAATTAAAGAACACCAAAACAACATTAAATATGCCAAAAATACTACAGCACTAGCTAAAACTTATCAAGAAAATAGCATCGATGTTCAATCCAATAACGTAATAAAAATCGCGAATTATAATAACCCTACATATGCATTTTTCCGGAAAATAATTGTATTATTCGTAAACGTGATGCCGTAAATGACCACGAATCAAAAGCCGGAATTGACACACAGTGTTGCCACCTGATCACAGGCGACAACGAACTTTTGGAAGTCCAGCCACTTTCCACTCAAGCCATGACTGATGACGCCATGTGCCCTCAGACGAAAAGCAGCTCATGAAAGTAATGGAGCAGTCAAGTAAGGTTACTATTTTTATAAATATTAAAGCTTCGTTTTTTAAATAATTTAAAGTTAAAATTAGTATCCTTAGAAAGCTTATAATACAGGCTTTTAAGTGATATATCACATGTAACGACCATGGGATACTAATTTATAAATTAAAATGCTACTCTACCAGTATTTCAACATTAACATAATGTACAATCGGTCAAAAAAAAAAAAAAAAAAAAAAAACGAAACACCCCCACCTATTTCATTACCTAATTATCGTAGAAACATGCAGTAGGCACCAACCGTCAGGAATTTATAACCTACTTTTATTGTATGTAGGAAAAAATGACATTGGGGGTCGTCTACATATTAAAAATGGGTCCAACTTTGAAAATTCGAATGTTAACCCACTAATTTGACGACAGAAATCGATTCTAGAGCATCAAAATAGCCTAGATATAAATTTGCACGAAGATATCAACATTAGTTCCCAAGATAGTTAACGTTTTTCTTTAGGGGGTTATCTCCAAATTTATTTATTTTTTTTCATTTAGGTCAGATTCAACGAATTTTAGAGCTCTCTTCTATTATTCAATGCGTTTCATTCATCTACAAATCTCTTAATGCATCAAAAGGAATATAATTTCAATGAGCATATTAATGTGGAAATTTCGAACTATAAAAAATATTCTGTCCAAAAAGGTTAACACAGCAGGGTCTGATAACACCTGTGAGTAGTGTAAAAAGGACAGTTCACCGACAGGGTGGTGGCGTAGTGGCGTATTGTGGCGTAGGGTGGAGGCGCGCCTCCACCCTGACACCTCTACACCTCCACCCTGTCGGTCAACATGTCCTTTTTACACTACTTAGTCATCATTTTGAACGAGGGGGGTGTTGCCACCCGAAGAATAGAAACTGTGTGTTGCCACCGGAAGACTAGAAACTTTGAGTATCATCTTGGATGAGGTTTGGTGGTGCCATCTATTGGGGAGGAGGGGAATTTTTTCCTAAATTTCGGGACTTAGTATTTTTTGTGGAATTTCAAGGAGTTAGATTTATTTTCATAATTTTCGGACTTAGTATTTTTTTCACAATTTCGGAGACTTAGCATTTTTCGCAATGCGCAGCGAAGTTGATTGACTGAAACAAATGGTTGATGTGTATTACAGAATTAAAAACATTGAATGTGAATGGTATAGACATTAAAATTTAGAGGTTGCCATTGGAAGAGTATAAAGTATTTCCGGTGGGACTTAACATTTTCGACTGAATGAAACAATGAATGACTGAAGTTAATTAACATCAGTAACAATTTATGAGTATTTTAGAAACTTAGCATTTTTAGAGATTAAACATATATTGTGTTAAGATAATAAATAAGGAATTTAAATAGGAGTTCATACTTTTAGTGACATCATTACAAATTTATATTACGAAATTTTTACAGAATTAAATAGAAATTTTCGTATTTTGTGGATTAACACATAGATTTAAAAGCAAAACAAATAATAAATAATATAACAATCATTAAAAATGTAAGACACTTAAAAATTCTAACTTTATTTTAACACTAAATAAGTTTCACTTTTTAAATTTATTTAGACTATCTTAGAAATAATATTATTACATTCGTTAAAAATTGAACCCACATGCACTTTAAATAATTACTATCATATAAATTAAACTAAATATAATAAAAATTATGTAAATTAAACTTTATATCCTCACTAAAAAAGTTTAACATTTCTTTAAACTCTATCTTACATTCGTTTAAAAATTTAACAGAAGTTTTTAATCAGTTAATAAATTTTGTATATAGTTATGTTATATAAACTTAATATAATAAAAATTATATAAAACACATACTGTTATTTAAGCTCTAACTTTGAAATACTATTTTTACATTCTTTAAAAATTTAACACTCATACACTTTAAAAAATTACTATCATATAAATTAAACTAAATATAATAAAAATTATGTAAATTAAACTTTATATTCTCACTAAATAAGTTTAACATTTTTTTAAAACTCTATCTTACATTCGTTAAAAATTTAACAGAAGTTTCTAATCAGTTAATAAATTTTGTATACAGTTATGTTATATAAACTAAATATGATAAAAATTATATAAAACACATACTGTTATTTAACCTCTAACTTTGAAATACTATTTTTACATTCTTTAAAAATTGAACACACATACACTTTAAAAAATTACTATCATATAAATGAAACTAAATATAATAAAAATTATATAAAACACGTACTGTTATTTATGCTATAACTAAACAAATACGATAAACAAAAGTTTCAAAATCAGTAAATGAGGATATATATGTTATAAATTAAACTAAATATAATAAAAATTATATAAATTAAACTTTATATTCTCACTAAATAAGTTTCACATTTATTTAAACTCTAACTTACATTCGTTAAAAATTGAGCACATGCACTTTTAAAAATTACTATCATATAATAATATTAATCTAAAAAATTGCTTACAAAGACATAAATTATAAATAAAGAAAAAAAGAAAAAAAAAATTACTATCATATAATAATATTAATCTAAAAAAATGCATACAAAGATATATAGTAAAGTTATAAATTTAAAAAAAATACTATCATATAATATTAATTAAAAAAAAATTACTATTATATAATAATATAAATTAAAAAAATTACTTTCATATAATAATATAAATTTAAAAAAAAATGACTTTCATATAATAATATTAATTAAAAAAATGCATACAAAGATATACAGTAAAGTTATAAAATAAATAAATAAATAAAAAATAAAATAAATAAAAATAAAAATAAAATAAAAATGACTATCCTATAATAATATTAATTTAAAAATACATACAATGTTTAAAATCAACAATTAAATTTTATATACATTATAATTAACTAAACTTTATGCTGTTACTATTAAATAAATTTATCCTAACACGAAAACTTTACATAAATTTTATAAGCAAAAAAGCTATAAGTACATGAATATGTTATTTAAATTAAACATTATATTCTCACTAAATAAGTTTAACATTTATTCGAGTTTAACGCAGTAATATAATTTATACTATCTTGAATGAAACAGGTAAATACTTTTAAACTTGAACTAATAAAAATAAGTTCTTTTTATAAAATAATTGATATAAACATTAGTTAAAAAAGGATTAGTTATATTTAAAAACTATCAGTTACTAAAAGTTATTTTATATTAAACATTTCGAAATAAATTGCATAAAAATTCAATGCATCATTTTAAATGAAAATAAACAGTTTCCTTAAAAAACAGATAATACGGAATATTCTATGAGTCAGTTATCACCTGCAACGGAAAACCCCTACAGCTGATGAATCATATGTTATATACGCTGGCGAGCCATGCCTATTAGTAATCCACACTATCTCATATAAAGATTAAGTTAAAATCATTAAAACAATACAGCGAATAATTTGGAAAATGCAATAATTTTTTCACAAAGCATATCATACAATGAGTTTAAACGATTATCACCTATCTATCACTTAAACGGTATTGAAATAAATAAATACATATAAAAGTAAGTTATAGTTAAAAAATAAAAATTTCGTTTGTGAAAGGAGTTTTATATATTGCAAAAATTAGTTTTACTCAAATAATTTCTAAACATACACAAGTTAAATGGAAACTTTTCTAGGTTTCATTTAAGCAAAAATTTTCCATGTGTGAAAGTAGTTTTATTTATGCAAAATTTAGTTTTATATAAACAAAAAAATTTATAGTGTAACAATAAAAATAGTTTATAGTATAACAATAAAAAATTCCTTATAAGTAAATACCAATAAAAAATATTTTTTAAATTAATTTCTCTCTCTTCAATAAAACAATAAAAATTTCTTATATAACTTTCGTAAAGTTTGAATAAAATTTCTATTATAAACAAATTTTTTTATGATATAAACAAATAATTTTATTAGAATATACATATTAAGTTTATTAAATTATCAAATAGTAATAATAAATTATGAAACTTACTTAAAATTGATGAAATTTCCCTTAGCGAAATGCAACCTTCATTCACACACAAATGCGAGAAACTGTTTATCGCCACACGTTGACTCATACAGATAAGAATGTTGATTCATGCTTATCTTAGTAGAATGTTGTTAGAGTTCTGTGTTTTCAGAGTAATATAAAATAGTTTATAGAGATCATTTATTTAATATCAGTTGTAAACTACATTTAAATAATGCAATAAGAGTTGAACTCTGCAATCAAAATATTGAACTGTGGTTTCAAAATTATGTTAAGAAAATAATGAGATCAAAACAGAATTATTTTACGATAAGACATCCTTTTTCATTCAATAAAATGTAACTATAATTTTTAATGAAAGGTTTTAAAATCACTTAATAGGATAAAATTAAAAACAGAAATCTTATTATTTTTTCTAGTTATAAAACTAAGTAATAAACTATCTATAAATAATCATATAGCAAGCGAGATTTTTGTATAATAACAATATATTATTTTAATATATACATTACATCGCAGGGTAAAATTTTCAACTTATTTATACGGATTGAAGTAATAAAACTTAATCATTTGCATAACCGCTAAATTTTATAAGTTGGATATATGATTTAAAATACTAAACAATAATCCTTGTGAGAGAATTGGGATAACACTTTCATAGAAAGAAATTGTCCTTTACAATAAGATTTGCTTAGAATGTCTAAGTGAAAATAACTTACCGTGAGGTCAGTGAGTCATGCAGTTGTATTCGAATTTATTGTTTTTAGTTAATGAAACTTCTAATGAGAGAATTATTTTTACTAGCACATAAATGTAAATTTTTATATTATTCCTATATAGATAAAATTTTAAATAATTCATTAAGTGTTAAACTTTGCATTTAATCGATTAAATAAAGTTTTCCTAAAATATAAGTGTAATTTTTTAATGAATCGTTTTGAAATCACTTTAACTTTATAAGAAAAAACTAAAAAGAGGTTTTTAAATTACTTAATAGGATAAAATTAAAAATCTTATTGTTTTTAGCAATTATTTTATCTAGTTATAAACTATATATTATTTTAATATACGCCTTATAGTTAAGTCAGTTTTAGAGAAAACCAAGAAAAAATCCCAACGCGCAGGTTGATGAGTTGGAATATTCTATTATACTTAAAGAATCCAGGTACGGAAAAACCGAAATACAATACGCGGAAAAACAGGCGAGATTTTCGGCTAAAACTTCAAAGCAGTGCACGGTAAACATAACACACCGTAAAACAACCTACTCACACGACCGCCAAACTAAGAATGAAGGGAAACGTTGAGTTGTAACACCTTATCTACTAGAGATAAGGGGGAATTCCCCATGACTCACCCCTCGTTCGTTCATGTACAACATCTTCCGAGAAAGTTCGTGAAGGATCGGTGACGAGTTTGAATAATTTGCGTAACCGCTAAATTGTATAAGTGTGAATCTTTTAATGTGAGTATTATAGTAATGATAAATTTATTTTATAATCGATAACTCATCAGCTCCACACCTTATATAAAACAATGGTATATTCAAAAATTTTTACTATACAATAAACATTCACATATGGATATTCCTAAGGTTTAAGACTATGGGAGGATCCTATAAGCGAAATGCCTGTGAGTCTTTCTAAGAAATCCTATTGCATATTTAAGCAGGTTTTAGAGAAAACCAAGAAATACTCCAATCGACTAGGTTGATGAAATGGATTCGAACCCAACACTTCCCCTTTTACCATAAAATCGTTCACTAATCACAAGGTTAATGACTCATGCAGTTGTATTGAAACTTATTGATTACAAGTCTAAACTTATACCATTAAATATTTAACTGTTGGTTCTATAAGTGGATTGCTCTGTGTGTGAGTCTTTGTAACTTATAGTTAAGCGAGTTTTAGTGAAAACCAAGAAAAACTACAAACGGGTAGATTGTTAAGTTGAATTCGAACCTAACATTAAACATAGAATCGTTTGTTCTTCTAAAATCCTTGTAACAACATGTTTATGGACTTTATAAGAAAATGCTTAATATGGTTTGCATGCGTTAGCTATATTAAACACTTAATTTTTAACATACATTAAGGTTAGTGGATGAGTGACAGGTAATTCATTTAAAACAAAAATATAATAACGGTCGATTGAAACAAAGGGTTTACAGTTTTAGAGAAAACCAAGAAAAAATCCCAACGGTAGGTTGATGAGTTGGAATATTCTATTATACTTAAAGAATCCAGGTACGGAAAAACTGAAATACAATACGCGGAAAAACAGGCGAGATTTTCGGCTAAAACTTCAAAGCAGTGCACGGTAAACATAACACACCGTAAAACAACCTACTCACACGACGTCCAAACTAAGAATGAAGGGAAACGTTGAGTTGTAACACCTTATCTACTAGAGATAAGGGGGAATTCCCGGAAAAGCTGAGTCACCCCCCCCCCGTGGATCTTACGAGAAAGTTCGTGAAGTATGACTCATCGGTGCCGAGTTTGAATAATTTGCATAACCGCTAAATGGCATAAGCGAGAATCTTTTAATGTGAGTATTATAGTAATGATAAATTTATTTCATAATCGATAACTCATCAGGTTCACACCTTATATAAAACAATACTATATTTAAAAGTTTTACTGTACAATAAATATTCACATATGGATATTCATAAGGTTTAAGATCGATTAAATAAACGAGAATCCTATAATCGAAATGCACGAGAGTCTTTCTAAGAAATCCTATTGCATATTTAAGCAGGTTTTAGAGAAAACCAAGAAATACTTCAATCGACTAGGTTGATGAAATGGATTCGAACCCAACACTTCCCCTTTTACCATAGAATCGTTCACTAATCACAAGGTTAATGACTCATGCAGTTGTATTGAAACTTATTGATTACAAGTCTAAACTTATACCATTAAATATTTAACTGTTGGTTCTATAAGTGGATTGCTCTGTGTGCGAGTCTTTGTAACTTATAGTTAAGCGAGTTTTAGTGAAAACCAAGGAAAACTACAAACGGGTTGATTGTTAAGTTGAATTCAAACCTAGCATTAAACATAGAATCGTTTGATCTTCTAAAATACTTGTAACAACATGTTTATGAACTTTATAAGAAAATGCTTAATAGGGTTTTCATGCGTTAGCTATATTAAACACTTAATTTTTAACATACATTAAGGTTAGTGGATGAGTGTCAGGTAATTCATTTAAAACAAAACTATAATAAGGGTCGATTAAAACAAAGGGTTTGTAGGTTATAATTATAGGATAAAACGTTATGTGTTTCGAAAACCCTTCATCAAGATTGCAACAACCGTTTCGAATGATACTCTCCCTTCATCAGATAGACTTAAACATTTATTTTCACAGTATGAAACAAGATGATAGAGGATTTACACTTATTGAAATCCCAACTTATAAATAATTCGACTTTCACTAAAAATGCAAGTCGCATATACACTTTGAAACAATCAATAAATTTTATATTATCACAATGCATTAAATAAGTTTCCCGTTTAACATTCAAGATGAATTTATTTTTACATTAATTAAGAATTGAACACATATTAATTTTTAAAATGACTATTTTTTAAAAAGTTTTGAAACAGCTAATAAAATTTATAAGCTTTTACAATTAAATAAATTTAGCATATTAGGGAAGTTTTACATCATTCGGTAAAATTTTATATAAGCAATAAAAGTGATACACATTATAATTATAAACTCATAAAATAAATTTCACACTTAACATTTAAACTCTAACCAATCAATCTTAAAGTAATTTTTTATCTTTTGTACATAATCATAAACCTTTCGTTTCTATTGTAAAGTGAAGTATGACTCATGCTTTAATTAAAATCTCTAATCAAAATTATAAGAAAGTAAAGTTTAGGAAACACCTATGTATTATAGGCAAATTAATAAAGTATAAATATTCATGTTTTTCAGTTAAGTAAAAAAGTTATATAATTAGTTTTACAGAGTACTTAAAAAAATAATGTATAATTAAGTTTAAGATTTTTTTTTTTTTTTTTCTATAGTATGTATATATAAATTTTTAGTTAGAAAGTTTTTATTAAAATACAATAATCAAAGTTTTGTACGATATTAATTTACATTGCATCTAAAACTTTAAATATATAGAAACAATTGTACATTTGGTTTTGTCTGAAGCATATATAAATAATAAAATCTTATTCAGTTTAGTTTTTAAAACACCCTAAAGATTTCAGACACACATATTTTTATCTTGTTTAAATAAAATTTTTAAAATGAAACAATATTAATGTTATAAAATAATACACTCAGCATGACTCACCGAGTGTGCTATTCCATCAAATTATTCCGCATACGTGTAATAACATGTCTGACTTAACTATATACTGAATTACCATTATTTCAGAAAAAGTTGGGACTTACCTTAAAACACATCCTACACCCTTGGCAGACTTGAAGAAAATGAATGATACGAGACATTCTTATCAGAGACGCCAGGTCACGAGGTTAGTGACGTCACGAATGATGTGATTGGCTACGCTCAGTCACGTGATCATGACGTCATCCTCTCATCAATGACGTCACCGATTGCTTATCTGCTACCACAACGCGCGGAAATGTCCAGTACGCAGTGGAAAATATTCAAAGTCTACGGGACATTACTCGAAACGATTCCATTGTCTTATACGGTAAATTGAAATATAACACGCGGAAAAAAGATCGACATATACCGGAGAATCTATGCATACTGCCCGATGAAACTAAGCCGCACAGCTAAGTAGATGCTACCAGGATGAGAGTCAAAATCCAACTGAATTCAAACAATATGACAAGGTCTATAAATCTCCCGTGTTGATTAGACGGTTTTGATGAATGGGTTTTCCCCCACACTTAAGCAGAATGGAGAAGTCATAGGTTTTCCCTCACCTATCTCTTAATTAAGTTTCTTAATTAAAATTATGCAAATTATATGTAAGTCTTTCAAATATCTCTTAATTATGTTTTCTAATTAAAATTATGTAAATTTTATGTAAATCTTTCATGTTTATCATATGCCCTCCTAGTTAAAGATTTAATAAACCTATCTTTTATACAACATAAATAAATTTAATAAGTATAATCTGTTTAATGACTCATCAAACGATGACTCATCAAACGATGACTCATCATAAACATGTCTGAACATGAATCTACTTCAATACTAACATTTTATTGTATATGATTTTGTATTATTGCTTTTTATATTAATCAAACCAAAAGTTATTTTTATTATTATTATTTACCTATGAGAAACTTAATTTGCATTCATTATGAATAAAAATTTAATTATTAACTAGAAAATCAGTTTACTTATAAGAAACTTAATTTTTCATCAAGTAGTGTTGTTTACTTAATTTCCAACAACGTATATTTTGTGATCCATATAGTAATTATCGCTTATTAAGTAAAATATTAGTGTTCAAGTAGATTCATGTTCAGACATGTTTATGACGAGTCATCGTTTGATGAGTCATTAAACAGATTATACTTATTAAATTTATTTATGTTGTATAAAAGATAGGTTTATTAAATCTTTAACTAGGAGGGCATATGATAAACATGAAAGATTTACATAAAATTTACATAATTTTAATTAGAAAACATAATTAAGATATATTTGAAAGACTTACATATAATTTGCATAATTTTAATTAAGAAACTTAATTAAGAGATAGGTGAGGGAAAACCTATGACTTCTCCATTCTGCTTAAGTGTGGGGGAAAACCCATTCATCAAAACCGTCTAATCAACACGGGAGATTTATAGACCTTGTCATATTGTTTGAATTCAGTTGGATTTTGACTCTCATCCTGGTAGCATCTACTTAGCTGTGCGGCTTAGTTTCATCGGGCAGTATGCATAGATTCTCCGGTATATGTCGATCTTTTTTCCGCGTGTTATATTTCAATTTACCGTATAAGACAATGGAATCGTTTAGAGTAATGTCCCGTAGACTTTGAATATTTTCCACTGCGTACTGGACATTTCCGCGCGTTGTGGTAGCAGATAAGCAATCGGTGACGTCATTGATGAGAGGATGACGTCATGATCACGTGACTGAGCGTAGCCAATCACATCATTCGTGACGTCACTAACCTCGTGACCTGGCGTCTCTGATAAGAATGTCTCGTATCATTCATTTTCTTCAAGTCTGCCAAGGGTGTAGGATGTGTTTTAAGGTAAGTCCCAACTTTTTCTGAAATAATGGTAATTCAGTATATAGTTAAGTCAGACATGTTATTACACGTATGCGGAATAATTTGATGGAATAGCACACTCGGTGAGTCATGCTGAGTGTATTATTTTATAACATTAATATTGTTTCATTTTAAAAATTTTATTTAAACAAGATAAAAATATGTGTGTCTGAAATCTTTAGGGTGTTTTAAAAACTAAACTGAATAAGATTTTATTATTTATATATGCTTCAGACAAAACCAAATGTACAATTGTTTCTATATATTTAAAGTTTTAGATGCAATGTAAATTAATATCGTACAAAACTTTGATTATTGTATTTTAATAAAAACTTTCTAACTAAAAATTTATATATACATACTATAGAAAAAAAAAAAAAAAAAAATCTTAAATTTAATTATACATTATTTTTTAAGTACTCTGTAAAACTAATTATATAACTTTTTTACTTAACTGAAAAACATGAATATTTATACTTTATTAATTTGCCTATAATACATAGGTGTTTCCTAAACTTTACTTTCTTATAATTTTGATTAGAGATTTTAATTAAAGCATGAGTCATACTTCACTTTACAATAGAAACGAAAGGTTTATGATTATGTACAAAAGATAAAAAATTACTTTAAGATTGATTGGTTAGAGTTTAAATGTTAAGTGTGAAATTTATTTTATGAGTTTATAATTATAATGTGTATCACTTTTATTGCTTATATAAAATTTTACCGAATGATGTAAAACTTCCCTAATATGCTAAATTTATTTAATTGTAAAAGCTTATAAATTTTATTAGCTGTTTCAAAACTTTTTAAAAAATAGTCATTTTAAAAATTAATATGTGTTCAATTCTTAATTAATGTAAAAATAAATTCATCTTGAATGTTAAACGGGAAACTTATTTAATGCATTGTGATAATATAAAATTTATTGATTGTTTCAAAGTGTATATGCGACTTGCATTTTTAGTGAAAGTCGAATTATTTATAAGTTGGGATTTCAATAAGTGTAAATCCTCTATCATCTTGTTTCATACTGTGAAAATAAATGTTTAAGTCTATCTGATGAAGGGAGAGTATCATTCGAAACGGTTGTTGCAATCTTGATGAAGGGTTTTCGAAACACATAACGTTTTATCCTATAATTATAACCTACAAACCCTTTGTTTTAATCGACCCTTATTATAGTTTTGTTTTAAATGAATTACCTGACACTCATCCACTAACCTTAATGTATGTTAAAAATTAAGTGTTTAATATAGCTAACGCATGAAAACCCTATTAAGCATTTTCTTATAAAGTTCATAAACATGTTGTTACAAGTATTTTAGAAGATCAAACGATTCTATGTTTAATGCTAGGTTTGAATTCAACTTAACAATCAACCCGTTTGTAGTTTTCCTTGGTTTTCACTAAAACTCGCTTAACTATAAGTTACAAAGACTCGCACACAGAGCAATCCACTTATAGAACCAACAGTTAAATATTTAATGGTATAAGTTTAGACTTGTAATCAATAAGTTTCAATACAACTGCATGAGTCATTAACCTTGTGATTAGTGAACGATTCTATGGTAAAAGGGGAAGTGTTGGGTTCGAATCATCAACCTAGTCGATTGAAGTATTTCTTGGTTTTCTCTAAAACCTGCTTAAATATGCAATAGGATTTCTTAGAAAGACTCTCGTGCATTTCGATTATAGGATTCTCGTTTATTTAATCGATCTTAAACCTTATGAATATCCATATGTGAATATTTATTGTACAGTAAAACTTTTAAATATAGTATTGTTTTATATAAGGTGTGAACCTGATGAGTTATCGATTATGAAATAAATTTATCATTACTATAATACTCACATTAAAAGATTCTCGCTTATGCCATTTAGCGGTTATGCAAATTATTCAAACTCGGCACCGATGAGTCATCCTTCACGAACTTTCTCGTAAGATCCACGGGGGGGGGTGACTCAGCTTTTCCGGGAATTCCCCCCTATCTCTAGTAGATAAGGTGTTTCAACTCAACGTTTCCCTTCATTCTTAGTTTGGACGTCGTGTGAGTAGGTTGTTTTACGGTGTGTTATGTTTACCGTGCACTGCTTTGAAGTTTTAGCCGAAAATCTCGCCTGTTTTTCCGCGTATTGTATTTCAGTTTTTCCGTACCTGGATTCTTTAAGTATAATAGAATATTCCAACTCATCAACCTACCGTTGGGATTTTTTCTTGGTTTTCTCTAAAACTGTAAACCCTTTGTTTCAATCGACCGTTATTATATTTTTGTTTTAAATGAATTACCTGTCACTCATCCAGTAACCTTAATGTATGTTAAAAATTAAGTGTTTAATATAGCTAACGCATGCAGACCATATTAAGCATTTTCTTATAAAGTCCATAAACATGTTGTTACAAGAATTTTAGAAGAACAAACGATTCTATGTTTAATGTTAGGTTCGAATTCAACTTAACAATCTACACGTTTGTAGTTTTTCTTGGTTTTCACTAAAACTCGCTTAACTATAAGTTACAAAGACTCACACACAGAGCAATCCACTTATAGAACCAACAGTTAAATATTTAATGGTATAAGTTTAGACTTGTAATCAATAAGTTTCAATACAACTGCATGAGTCATTAACCTTGTGATTAGTGAACGATTCTATGGTAAAAGGGGAAGTGTTGGGTTCGAATCCATTTCATCAACCTAGTCGATTGAAGTATTTCTTGGTTTTCTCTAAAACCTGCTTAAATATGCAATAGGATTTCTTAGAAAGACTCTCGTGCATTTCGATTATAGGATTCTCGTTTATTTAATCGATCTTAAACCTTATGAATATCCATATGTGAATATTTATTGTACAGTAAAACTTTTAAATATAGTATTGTTTTATATAAGGTGTGAACCTGATGAGTTATCGATTATGAAATAAATTTATCATTACTATAATACTCACATTAAAAGATTCTCGCTTATGCCATTTAGCGGTTATGCAAATTATTCAAACTCGGCACCGATGAGTCATCCTTCACGAACTTTCTCGTAAGATCCACGGGGGGGGGGTGACTCAGCTTTTCCGGGAATTCCCCCTTATCTCTAGTAGATAAGGTGTTTCAACTCAACGTTTCCCTTCATTCTTAGTTTGGTAGTCGTGTGAGTAGGTTGTTTTACGGTGTGTTATGTTTACCGTGCACTGCTTTGAAGTTTTAGCCGAAAATCTCGCCTGTTTTTCCGCGTATTGTATTTCAGTTTTTCCGTACCTGGATTCTTTAAGTATAATAGAATATTCCAACTCATCAACCTACCGTTGGGATTTTTTCTTGGTTTTCTCTAAAACTGTAAACCCTTTGTTTCAATCGACCGTTATTATATTTTTGTTTTAAATGAATTACCTGTCACTCATCCAGTAACCTTAATGTATGTTAAAAATTAAGTGTTTAATATAGCTAACGCATGCAGACCATATTAAGCATTTTCTTATAAAGTCCATAAACATGTTGTTACAAGGATTTTAGAAGAACAAACGATTCTATGTTTAATGTTAGGTTCGAATTCAACTTAACAATCTACACGTTTGTAGTTTTTCTTGGTTTTCACTAAAACTCGCTTAACTATAAGTTACAAAGACTCACACACAGAGCAATCCACTTATAGAACCAACAGTTAAATATTTAATGGTATAACCCAAGTAGCACAACAATAATGGCCAAAGTCGGAAATAAGACTATTTCAATATCGGCCAACATCGGACTCTGCTGGACTGGCCAGTGCAAAAATGTCAAGGTTTTTTACAATACTGGCCAATATCGGTAATCTGTATTGGTCAATATTGTATGTAATACTGGTCAATATCGTTTAAAGTTGGACTGGCCAATATAAAACACTTAATTTTTCCAATATAGGCCAATGTTGGTATCCCATACTGGACAATATTGTGTACACCACTGGCCAATATAAAATTGCAAATCACAACAGTAATGGGCAATACTGATATTCGACATTGGCTAGTGTTGTAATGCAATACAGGTCCGTATTAACTACAAATCTTGTCTATTTGCAAAAAAAAAAAAAAAAAAAAAAAAAAAAAAAAAACTACAGATGGCAGACAAATTATTTGAGTGCGAGCAATAATTCCTATATAAAAAAAAATACGTGTGGCACTCGAGGACTGCCGCGGTAAAGCTATTGCAGCATTTTTTATCAACTTATGCAATTATAATTATTTATTTATTTTATTTATGCAGTATTTTTTTTTCTTTGATATTAATTCAAGTTTTTTCTTTGATATTAATTCAAGTTACACTTTTTGAGCGTGGTGACCGATAAGAAAACAATTTTTTTTTTTTATTGAATAAATGAGAATATATCCGCAATGAGAATATATCAAAAATATCCGCAATCGATTTGTAGGTATCGAAAACCTCGATGTACCAAATTTGAATGATCTAACTCTATTTTTTGAGAAAAGGTATTTTAATAGGTTTTTAAAGGCCTGCAAGTCGAATGGGGATATTCAAGTTTTTTCTTTGATATAATTTCAAGTTACACTTTTTGAGCGTGGTGACCGATAAGAAAACAAATTTTAATAGAGAAAAGGTATTTAATAGGTTTTAAAGGCCTGCAAGTCGAATGGGGATATTAAAGTTTTTTCTTTGATACTAATTCAAGTTACACTTTTTGAGCGTGGTGACCGATAAGAAAACAAATTTTAATAGAGAAAACGTATTTAATATGTTTTAAAGGCCTGCAAGTCGAATGGGGATATTCAAGTTTTTTCTTTGATATTAATGAATAAGATAACAATAATGATAAGATAACAATAATGATAAGAAAAGAAATTTTAATAGAGAAAAGGTATTTTAATAGGTTTTAAAGGCCTGCAAGTCGAATGGGGATATTCAAGTTTTTTCTTTGATATTAATTCAAGTTACACTTTTTGAGCGTGGTGACCGATAAGAAAACAAATTTTAATAGAGAAAAGGTATTTAATAGGTTTTAAAGGCCTGCAAGTCGAATGGGGATATTCAAGTTTTTTCTTTGATATTAATTCAAGTTACACTTTTTGAGCATGGTGACCGATATAAAATAAATTTTAATAGAGAAAAGGTATTTAATAGGTTTTAAATGCCTGCAAGTCGAATGGGGATATTCAAGGTTTTTCTTTGATATTAATGAATAAGATAACAATAATGATAAGATAACAATAATGATAAGAAAACAAATTTTAATAGAGAAAAGGTATTTAATAGGTTTTAAAGGCCTGCAAGTCGAATGGAGATATTCAAGTTTTATCTGATCTACTTTATACACAAATTTTACGCGTACAGCTATTCACTGTTGTACATAGATGATAGATACCTATACACCTATATACTTTCTCACAAACAGCTGCTTATGTATTCGTCCGATTTCGGGGAAACTCGTCTCGATCTGTGCGAGCTTCGTACAGCCGAAGTCTACCGAACTGTGTTAGGTTTTTTTTCGTTACGGAATTTTTCGATTCGGTCGCCGCGCTCAAAGCCCGCGATAAAAGCTATACAATAGCTTAAAAGTACACAATAAAATAGTATTAATTGTACATTTTTATTTAACAAAGCTGTATTAAGTGTACTTTTTTTGGCAAGGATTATTGCTAGTGCTCGAATAATTTTGCAGCCGACTGTAATTTTACAACATCCTTTTAAACTTTTGATATTTGTATTAGATTTTTCAAAATTTTTTGTTTTATGTGATTTTTTTTTTTTTTTTTTTTTTTTTAGTTTTTATGTGAAAACAGACACCTTTATATTAGCTTTAAACATATATTAGGCTGATTCCAAAAAAGTTCACACATTCATTTTTTTTATTCTTTTACATAAGAAGAATTGTATTTATTTACAACATATAAAAAAAAATAATAATAATAAAAAAAAAAAAAAAAAAAAAAAGATAAAAATTTTGTTTCACATGTTATGGTTTAACTGCACTAAATAATAATAATAATAAAAAAAAAAAAAATCCAAAAGCTGAACTTAAGTTGATCTTGAAATCAGAACTTGATGGTATAGGCGTCATTATCATAACAAATAAAATAATAATCTTTCAAGATGTCACAACAGAAATTGTGTAAGACAAACTCATTACATTTTGAGGATATTTGGAAAACTGATATACCCAGAATGTATGAAATAATTTTCATCAGTCACAAATGTAGATGTTATGGATTTTTAAGTATTTTTATTTTTTTTTTAAGTTGTATCAATATAAAATGAATGAATCGTAATAAAACAAAAGGTTATATTATTTTTTTCTTACTATAAATAAATCATCCCAGAAGAAGTTAATGAACTGTCAGGGGTTTTTCTTTGCAATATAAAATTTTCTTAACACCAAATCCAAATACCTTGAGTTCTTTTCACAAACTTTTTTGCTGAATACCCAGTTTTCATCAATTTTTCTGACAATCTGATCGTTTCTTCTTTGCTGTTGTAATTGCAGAATGTCACCTTAGTCCACATTTCGCATTAGTTCGATGTTATTACATGATTTACAGTTTACACTCAACTACATGGTTTACCACATCGTTTACACACAGCTTTCACTAAATGCACGAATGAATTGACTGTTTCTTCTCTTCTGTTGTAATTTCAAAACATCACCTTGTGTCCAGATTTCACATCAGAATCACATCTCTACATGCATGTACCTGTTAAGATTTCGACAGTTATGCGGTTGGTAGTATAATTTTGATGTAGCAAGGCTATAACCATAGTGGGGGGAAAGAAAATTTCAACTCCCCCTCAAAATGTTGCAAATTTGTAGAAATTTTTAGAGTAATACATCATTTTTAACACAATAATATGCACTAATACTTGTACACTGTAAATTTTCTGGCTATGGCCTTTGATATTGGTATTAGTACTACCCTGATAAAGACTAACCAAAAAATCTTCCAGAACAATCCGAAATGATAAAGACCCAATTAACCCCTTAGAAAAAGCTGTAATCTACATATAGAATTTTATGAAATAAGAACCTACACGGGCATGAATAAAAAATCTTAGCCTAGCTGAAGAAAAAGTTTGTCCCATACCAAGCGAAAACAAAGAACGCTTTTTTTTTTGTTTCCAAATAACCGTAGTTATTAAAATCCATTCTTTAAATTACATCTGATTTTATTTTCAGATTTTCCATTCAAACTAAATATTTTTACTTTAAATGCACATTATTTTTGGCAAAAACATGAAAAATGCATACCTCAAAATAATAATAATGATCCATACTGAGAAATTCACAAATTAAAACTTCTGTTTATAAATTAATATCTGATTATTTTATCTTTTTGCATTTTATTTTATACCTAAAAAAGTTTGAATTTTATAAATATAAATAATGTAGAAGGAAATTTCACAATCATTTTCAGCTACTAATGTTGGTTATTTTAATACAGAATATCCTTAACAAAAAAATTTATTCAGAAAGCATCTTTTTTTTTTTTTTTTTTAAGTATAAAAATGCTTACTGATTAGGAAAATAATTTAAACTTTTTTACTTCACATGCTTTACATGCATTTCAACTAATTTCCTCTATTTTGTGTTCATTTGTTTGCTTATTTTTGATTAACACTAATATATGCGATTAAATTCTTTAATTATATTTTATTAAAATGTCTGAAATTTAATAGCATTATTACATAAATTAATATAAAAATTTTTATTATTCAAAACTGAAAAATAAATAAAATAAGTAAAAATTAAGATAAACCTATTTGAAGTTTAACTTAAACCTTCAAGTAGGTTTATTTTTAAATATCTTTACTGAGTATAGAAAAAAATTCATTAAAAATTAAAATAAAAAAAAAAGACTTTTTTTTCCACAAAACAATTTATTAAATTTATTTGCATGATTTTACATTATGTTTTTGAAAATTACAAAAATTCTGTATTTTCAGATATTTTTACATCTGATTTCCGTTTTATTTTAACCTACTTGCTATCACAATCTGGAGCTCTTGAAAAGACTTCTAATATAGTTGTTAATGCAGAGTTTCTCCCAGGTTTAAAAATGAAAGGATGCTGCTAGTAAAATAAATCACATTTTAGATTTTTGAAGTCAGTTTTGGATCCCTAACGACACACTTGATACGAGAAAAAATTTACTAATGTATGAACAAATGTTGATCATCATGCACAGTAGTTTTATCAGGGATGCCACTCTAAAAATTCGAAGAAAGAGGAAATCATGCCTGAAGTAAAATTTATGATAACTATTGTGTAATTTTATATGTGAATTATGTAAATTAATATATAACAAAATAATACATAAAATATAATTTGAATATAATAATTTAAAAATAGTTACTTTGCAGTCAAATGGTTATATTTTAAGTAGTATAAAAGAATGATGCTTTATCAATAATAAAAAAAATATTTTAGAAGTTTCTAAATAAACCATAGTCTGTAGATCAGCAATAATATTAATTTAACATAATTTAAAACAAAATAATTACACATAAGGAAATTTTTCTACCTCTTTATAAGTTCTGGAATCTAATAAAACAAGTTTATCATGAATGCTGACACTTATGTTATGAATGGAAAAAGAAAGAACATTGCAGAGCTTCGTCAGGTTGTTTAATGGTTGATTGCTACTTTTAGGGGGGTGAGGGACCTCATAGTAGAAAATGCAAGACGCGAGACGTACGTCGAAGATTTTTTTTTTTTTTTTTTTTCAGTCTGCAGATTATTTTCAACACAGTAATATGTAGAAATTTCAAGTCTCCCAATTTTGATCGGAAATATTGCAATTTCCAATCTTTTCTCCATCCACATCATAAATGGCAACGTTCATTTTAAGCACACTTTATCAGATTTTAGAAGCTACAAAGAGGTAGAATTATTCAATATTTTTCACTTACGTAATTATTTAACACCGCCTTTCCTCTTCGCTAACAATCAGCGATAGATATCTCACAGAATCATTGTGATTTCCCGTCTGTTTTCATCCACAACATAAAAGTCAATATTTTCTTAAAATCTTATTTAATTAGATTCCAGAACTTATAAAGAAGTAAAATTGTCCAATATCTCTCACTTTTTTTTTGCTGCTTCCCCCCCCCTCCCACTCCCACCATTTTCCCTCTCTCCTGCTAATGAAAAGCAAACAATTGCTCCGCCGAAGTATTGCAATTTCCAATTTTTCTCCATCCATAACTCTTTCAATTTACTATATTAGATTCTAAAACATGTAATGAAGTAGAATTGTTCAATATCTTACCACTCATATATTTTTTTTGTGATCCCCCTCCCTCCTTCCCCACACTAACAAGGGTAATTAATTTTTTATACCAACTATAAACAAAGCATTTTTTAGCTTTGTTTTAAATTCTGGTTTTTTGTATAGTATCCGTTTTGAGGTGTCTTGAATGTGAAAGTCTAACTTTTAGCAGTTGATCTCTATATCTGTTATCAGCATAATTTAAAAACAAATGATTACAGGAAATTCAAATTTGGTATTTGGAGATTCATATTAAGTTGCTACTTGAAAAGTTTGATTAAGATTGGTAAGTTTTAATGCAAATTACTTACGGCCTTAAGGTTTTTTTTTTTTTCAATGTAGGCATTATAGTTGAACAGGGGGATGGGTGAATGAGGGATTCAGAATTATATGTGAAATAAAACTGTTCCTAAACCTATTTTACATTATTTTTAAAATAGATTGATCTTTATTACTTTATTGATCTTACAAGCTTACACCTTAATCTGCAAAATATCTTTTTAGTATTAAAATGCAGGGAGAGAAAGTCGTGTGAATGGCACACCAGATTATTTTTCATTTAATTAATTAATTTGAAAAGGAAATTTTTTTTTTTTTTTTTTAATGTATTTATTGAAAAAACTGCTAATATAGTAGAAACGGTTAAACAGATTAAAATGTGTTTAATTAAAATTCATTTTATTATTATTATTTTGTTTATATAATTAATTCATTTGAAAGGAATATTTTCTCTTTCTTTTATTTATTGTATTAGTCGGAATCAAATGGTAATATAATAGAAAGAGCGAGAGCTATAAAATACATGGTGCCAAAATTGAAAAGTTTAATAAATGCTGAGGTAGAGCCATCTTGATAGTCGCATTTTTAAATAAAAACAGCTTTTGTCGTCTAATAAATACCCAAATTGAAGTGCCCAGGAAAGATGCTACGGTTAGCCACGAGTATGTGAAGTGAGGTTAAGAATGATTTAAAAGGATTTTTTTATTATTTTTTTTAATACAATAAAAATTAAAATAGTGATTAAAATGTTTTGAAGATTCAATTAATTCCTGCGACCAGCGAAGCAGGCGAAACTTGCTAGTATTAAATAAATGCAAACTTATGACAGAAATACACTTACTGATTCTCGCAAGCCTTTTTTGTGTTACTTATAGCGCTGTAGATTATTTTCTAATGCCTAAATAGTTGTCGCAGATTGACAGAAAAAATTCTGCTACTGGGTGAAGGAGGACAATATAACTATGTACATGAGAAATATTGAGCAATCCTACCTTTTTAAAGGTTCTAGAATCCAGTAAATTAAGTTTAATGTGCACATTGATATTTATGTTATTGATGGAGAAAGATTGGAAATTGTATGATGGATCGGCGATTATTAGTTTGAGAAGGAGGCAGACAGAATAAATTTATAAAAAGCGGAAATCTGCCGCTCAGTAGAAGTGTGGAAAAGCAGCATCCTTGTTTTATTTATATTTCTAGCATTTATGTTCGATTTAAAGTCTATTTTCTACAAAAGGCAGTAAAAGTACAATTTTTTATAACGGACAAGAAAGGTGAAATTTTTTTGTATGAAGAGTAAGAAGGGACGAATTTTTCCAATCAAAGGGCAGGCAGGAGGCAGCACCCTCCAAAACTGTCTGGGGGAAACTCTGTTAAAGATAACAGTTTGAACTTTTTAACAATTTCTTCTCACACTTCCTAAAAAGAAAGAAAGAAAAATAATTATAAATAAAATATACATGAACATAAAATCATATCAATTTTCTTTCTCTAGATAGGACGCAGGGTTTCAAGTACCATTGGCCAAGAACTCTTACATTGGCCATTATGGGATTACTTTGGACAGCAATAAAATAAAGATGTTTCCTTTAGAGATGCAACGATTATTCAGCTGAGGCCGAAATATCAGGTCCATTATTCGGCCCAGGCCGAATAATTCTGTAAGAAATGTTTTTATTCATAGTTACTCAATATAAATAAAAACATTATATTACACAATACATTTTTTTAGTTTTACAATTTATATTTGTCATGTTTTGTGAAAATTTTATTATCCCCCCCCCCCCAAAAAAAAAAAAAACTTTCATACCTTGAATGAATTTTATCGTACCATTTTAATGTAAGGATCATGTAAAAACTTTTATGCTATATCAATAAGTGCAAAACATATATCTGTAGTAAGCTAACATAATCTGTTAAATTTAAAATTAATCTATACAAAATTGTCCCAACTGAACCATACAAGCAAATTCTGATTTTTTTTTTCAAAGCATAATGAAAAAAATTAATATTTATCCTTCGTTATTTAATAATAATAAAAAAAATCCTTCCAGTGATATTTTTAATTATTGGGGGCGGGGAACGAAAAATTAGAAATTGAGTTAGACTGTGCAAAATTGGTATACATAGGTTTTGGAAGCCTAAAAGTCTAATGAGGATATTTTCGAAAGTGTAAAATTATTAAAGGGGGGCAGTGTTTAAGCTGAGTAAAAATTTTCTTTAGCAAAAAAGCTAAAATCAGAAGAAAAGCTTTAGCAAAATGCTAAAATGCCAGAAATAGTAGTAAAAGATGAATATCAGTTTACACATTATTCTAAACACCTCGATATGTTTGATTTCCATTTGTCATTTAAACTTAAAAGTTTTTAATCAGGTCTTTAAAGAGTTATACACAGAGGGTAATTTTTTTTTAATTTGAAATGAAAAACAAAAAAGTAAGACTGTAACCAGATCAATTTGAATATTGTACAAGCATATATTTTAACTCATTTATTGGCAGACATGAAAAACATTAAACTTTTTAGATTATTACTTTATATTGTAAACTTTTTTTAAGCAATATGAACGTCTTAGATACGACTTATATTCTTTTTCTGGAGATATAATTATCACTATAGCATGTAAAACTACATTTAAGCTTATACTGTATCTGAAAATAAAAACATAACTTACCAAAATAAAAAATAAGGTAAGTAATATAAGTGAAATTTGTTTATTACTATTCAAAGCTTTTTGGTTTACAATTTATAATTTTTCTTTCATTCATATTAGACCACTTTACAAATGCCTCATGTTTATTTACAAGTTGATTTCCTGTATGCGATTCTTATGTGTAGTTCAGTGTTTGATTTCCCTTATATGCATGAACCAATGCATTTTTCTTGATCAATGTTGCGATTTTTTTTCCCATGAAAGATTCGTTATAATATTTTCGCTGAAGATTTTTTTTTTTTGTGTGTTTAGTAAGATGCTTTAGCAAAAAAGCGAAAACATGTTATTTCATTTGCGCATTTTGGATAAGTCTTTTAGCATTTCGCGAAAAATGCTACCGTACCAGAAACACTGAAGGGGGGGGGGGGGGCAGCAAAAAATTAGAAATTGAGCTAAACCATTCTAAATTGGTATTTATAGGTTTTAGTGGCCAACGAGTTGAATAAGGATATTTTGGAAAGTGTAAAATTATAAGGGGGGCAGGACGAGCAAAATGTTAGAAATTGAGTCAGACTGTTCAAAATTGGTATGTATAGATTTTGGGGGCCTAAGAGTCGAATGAAGATATTTTAGAAAGTGTAATTAATTATTAGGGAGCAGGGGGGGGGACATAGAAATTGAGTTAGGGTGGGGAATAAATATGCGTATCCCTGGAATGAAACTTTTCAGGGCTTACCCCTGAATTCAGGGTTTTTGAAATTTTTCCTGTTTCTGATTTTCATGTAAATTATTTTGTTTTTACAGAAATTTCTTATTTTGAATGTTTAATTTGCCTTATAATGCATTAAGAACTCTCCAAATATCATTTAATACAGGTAGCCATATGATATTTCATTATTAAATCTTGCCTATCAGCATGTAAAGATCAGTTTTCAGGGTTTTTGCATGCTAGGTAGTTTCACCCCTGGTATCCCTTAATCTGTGCGTGCACAGTGCGCACGGGTCTACGCTGCCGACGGCAGTGGGGACCCGATGTAAGTTTTTACTCGATCAAAAATATTTTTTTTTTTTTTTTTTTTTTTTTTCAATGAGCGAGAATATGGATTTTTGAGGATTCATTCATTATAGTGATTCATTTAAAAATAGTGACCCGCTAGCGGGCGAAGCTTACAAGTATCTATTAAAATATGACTAGACAATACCTCATAAGAAACTTGCAAAGAATTATTATTATTAACGCTATATAACAATACAAACATTAAACTATACAATTTGTTAAAAAATAAATAAATAAATAAAGTGTGAAAATAGTGTTATTAAAATAGTATTTATTTTGTTTTTACAGAAATTTCTTATTTTGAATATTTAATTTGCCTTATAATGCATTAAGAACTCTCCAAATATCATTTAATACAGGTAGCCATATGATATTTCATTATTAAATCTTCCCTGTCTGCATGCAAATATCAGTTTTCAGGGTTTTTGCATGCTAGGTAGTATCACCCCTGGTATCTAAAGGTAGAAATTAAGAAATTTGGTTGGTGGCCATTGGCTTTCATTTTTTTAGTGGCCACTTTAAAAAAGTTAGTGGCCACTGGCCACTCGCTGATAAAAGTAAAAGTAAAATAAAATTTTCTTTTCTTTAATTTTTTTCAATGTTCAGTCTCGACAAATCATTAAGAAAATAATTAAGGTAGTCAACTTTTTGAAACTCATCCACAATAATACATTTCTGATAAATTTTAATAAATGAAATAGGAATAGATTTACATAATTTATACTATGAATGTAAGAAAATACTATTCAATACAAAATTCATATGTTTAAAATGCTCTTTTGGTTATATTATTTTATAACAGAAAATTCTGATTATATTGCCCCTTCACTATCCTGAATGGTGTCGATTTTCTACTTTTAAAAAAAAAAAAAAAAAAAAAAAAAAAAAAAAAAAAAACCGTCTTTGATTCATGAAAATATATTAGTATATGTAAATAAAAAAACATATTTTTTTTAATAATACTTTTTTATTTTGCAAGTTTCTTTTTTTTTTTTTTTCTTGTTACAAATGAATTATAAATTAATTTTTCTTTAATAATAATGAATTTTTAATAATTTGCAATTATAATCCCCCTCTCTAACTGAATTTAGAGAGTGTGGCTGTAGTCGAGATTTCACAATGAAATTGTAGCTGTCACTTTTTAAAAAGTTAATTTTGACATATTTTAAAATTAGCAGCACTAATTCATCTTAAGGATAAACAAGATCTTAAGCTCAATCATTAAATGATAATTCAATATAGAAAAAAAAAAAAAAAAAAAGAAAGAAATCAATTTTAAGATATTATCAAATTTGTAATTTAATGGTCTGTAGTATGTAGTACATCACAGTGTAACTCAGATTAGGCATAACAAATTACATATAACTGAAAAATAAAATAGTAAAAGAACAGAATGCCTTCAAATTTCTTTCCCTTTCGTATAAAAAAAAAAAAAAAAAAAAAAAAAAAAAAAAAAAAAAGAGGCTTTAAATGTGCGTTCCAACTTTCTTTTGAAGGACTTTTTTACTTTTTTTGGACGAATGTGAATTAATTTTGAAGTGTAAATGCGTCGAATGACGTTTTTAATTTTTCTGCGAACGTAATACAATCAGAGTTTCAGCCAATTGATTATCTCACGAGCTTCCTTTTCGTCTCTTTCTCCCGAAACTTTCATTTTGACATTTTTTAAAAATCCAAATCTAATACTTTTATAGAAAAATGGAAAAAAGCCATACGTTTTTTTAGTATATGAATAAGACTACCTGCCAATTTCCAGTGTTTACTGTTAAAATTGACTTCCGAAAATGCCTGTAAGTGGCGATGTTAGATTTGAGAAAGCCTGAATTCGAGGAGCATGGCGCGTTTACTGCGAAAACGCTGCCGTGCGATCCAAGTTTGCATTGGAATGGGGTATTCTATAAAGAATGAGTGGAAGAATTTTAAGTGTTTACTATTAAAATTGACTTCCGAAATATGTTTGCAAGTGGCGAGGTTAGATTTTAGAACAGCCTGAATTCTTTGTGCGGCGCGTTTACTGCGAAAAAGCCGCCGCGGAATCCAAGTTTGCCTTGGAATGGGGTATATTTTATAAAGAATGGGTAGAAGAGAAGTGGCCACTGCAGTGGCGGCCAAAGGCAATTTCTTTAGTCGTCACTTTTAAAAATCTAGTCGCCATGTGGCGACCGGTAATTTCTAGCTTTACTGGTATCCCTTAATCTGTGCGTGCGCAATGCGCACGGGTCTATGCTGCCAACGGCAGTGGGGACCCGGTGTAAGTTTTTTTCGATGAAAAAGATTTTTTTTTTTTTTTTTTTTTTTTTTTTTATGAGCGAGAATATGGAATTTTGAAGATTCATTCATAATAGTGATTCATTTAAAAATAGTGACCCACTAGCGGGCGAAGCTTACTAGTATCTATTAAAATATGACTAGACAGGGTTCATACTAAAATATGGGAAAAAAATTCCCTGAGTTCCCAGACAAGTTTCAAGAAAGTATTAGCGACATATTACAAGAAACACACTTCTAGACATGACAAATTACAGCTATTTTCACTCTATGATGTCATATTATTGCCGATCATGATAGAAATCATTATTTACATGCATATTTTCACAATACTTAATCATTTAAATTTTGATACGAAGCTAAACAAGAAAAACATAACTTGATAGAAAAGAAAAAAATTGTTTTTCCAGGTTTTATATCTGATTTTCCCTGAGTTTTAATGAAAATTTTAATTCATTTATTTTTAAAGAAAAGCATACTAATTTAATTTTAAGTTTAATATATACCTTACATAAGCTTTTCATCGTTTTGGCTGACGAAACGATGAAACGATGAAAGCCAAAACGATGAAAAGCTTATGTAAGGTATATATTAAACTTAAAATGAAAATTTTAATTTTCCCTGACTTTTTTTTTAACAAATTCCAAATTCCCTGAGTATTCCCTGTTTTCCCTGAGGAGTATGAACCCTGCTAGACAATACCTCATAAGAAACTTGCAAAGAATTATTATTATTACAGATTTTATACACTGTTTTAGTGAATAAACAAGAGATATTATTAACACTCTATATAACAATACAAACATTAAACTATACAATTTGTTAAAAAATAAATAAATAAATAAAGTGTGAAAATAGTGTTATTAAAATAGTATTTATTAGTAACAAGCTACCTTCAGTGACCAGCTGGTTTCAGTTCCTTTAAAAGCCAGACTATATTAAACCACTGCTCGGTGGCGCCTACTCTCCACTTCAGAACCTACAACAGTTTTACAAGAAAACATGACATGTATTTTCCTACTAAAATTAAGTGGCATAGCATAAAAATGATTTTAAAACAAAGCAGATATATATATATATAAATATTAAGTTCTAATGATAATTAAATTCAGTTAACTCTTGGTTAACCAGTATTCAACAAACCTGAAAAATTCAGAAAACCCTTTTTTCTCTTTTCCAATAAATTGCTTTAAAATATTTGCTGCTATTTTAGGAAGCTTATGGTTTTCATTTTCATATAATTAGTGTCCAAGTTAATATAATGCAAATCAATGTTTATACAAAGGCGAATGTCCAAGAAATTCACAATATTTTTGTAGCCGATTACTGAAATCTGCTATTATTTTGCCTTAATCGATAAATTCGCATTTTTTACAAAATTGAATCTCTAAATATTCAATTATTTTGCTACTAATCGATGATTAGGTAACAGTTCTTTAATTCAAGGATGAGATTGAGTAAAGTGTAAAAAATAAATAAATAAAACTTTATGAAAAAGATAAACATTAAGCAAAATATAAGAAATCTCAGAACTGTTAAATTGGTTATCGCTTTCTAAAAATTGATTACTTAATTTTTAATATTTTATTTTTAAAAGAAAAAACACAAAATTTCACATCGTGAAAATTCACATTTCAATACTTTAAAATAAAATGCTTAATAGAAAAATAAATATTTTTTTTTAGAAATTGATTTCCTAATTTTTATTTTTAATATTTCATTTTTAAGTAAAAAAAAAAATGCAAAATTATACATTGTGAAAATTTACATTTTATAACTTAAAAATAATAATAATAATAATAATAAATATAATAATTTTTAGAAAGGGATAACCTTATTAACAATTGCGAAGTTTCTGAATGTGAAAATGGAAATAAAAAATATGCATTAATTGATGAGTTATGATGGAGCAAAATTCTCCATAGAATAACATTGGCTTCCGGCGACAATAAGTAGAAAGTGATTGCTTAACTGATTGCCTGCATGCACATACTTTTCAGGCTTTAATTTTATTTGTCTATTTTAAATTTTAAAAAAAATTAAAGCTAATTTCCAATGTTAACATTTTATTTGGGTATGTGCATAAGAAACTTATAAGGCTAGTAGTATTGCAAAAATACTGGATTTAAAAAAAAAAAAAAAAAATAGATCTGATACAATGCACATGAACAAATATATTCATATATATGTGTTACATATTAATTTATGTGATGCATTATTATCTATGCATTAAGTTATTAAGTAATGTTAATTTGAACTGAATTCAAAAATAATTTTAACTATTATATTGTTTTATCTGTAATTTTTTGCCATTAATAAAATCATAAATATTCATATTTTACATCAACTAATAAATTTAGAAAAAATGTCATTAAATAAAGAAAATAAAAATAGTAATTCATCATTTTAGGATATTTACATATTCAACATATTTACATAGTATTGTGTGCAAATAAACTAAATATTAAGCTCAAAAGCAAAGTAGACTGAATGCAGGGGTCGATCCAGGTTTTAATTTTTGGGTCCCTTTTTTGTGAAAAACAAAATATTTTAGTGAAATTTTTATTTATTTTTGTGAAATATAAAATATTTTTGTGAAAAAGTAACATATTGTGTAAAATCTTCAGTTTTTACAATCACTTTATGTAATGTTTAATATCAAGTTAATAGAGTTTCGTTGAGCCAAATTAAGGCATTAATTAAAATTAATACTGAAAATATGAAAACATTTAATAAAAGGATCATTTTCATAAAACAAAATCTTGTGAAGTGACTCATTTTATAAATTTGAATTTTGTGAAGGGTCCCTTTTTATGGATTTGAATTTTGTGAAGGGTCCCTTTCTGTGAATTTGAATTTTGTGAAGGGTCCCTTTCTATGAATTTGAATTTTGTGAAGGGTCCCTTTTTACTATGTGGAATTTTGTGAAGGGGCCGCTAAAGGGACCCAAATTTTGCCTGGATCGACCCCTGGATGTGAATACTCAAAATAAATATGAAATAATTGGTGCATGTCCAGAAAGCATTTAAATTTTTGCTGTTATGTTAATAGTGAATAAAAAAAAAAAAAAAAAGCATGTGTGTGGTCTATTTAAAAAAAAAAAAAAAAAAAATATCTCAACAAATACGAAGGGCGAACTCGACATCAGGTCAATTTTTTTTTTTTTTTTCACCACCTGATTCTCGATCCTTCAGAGAATCTACGCAGGTATAGCTTTCATGTTGAGATCACCCTTGTTTCCGTCTCAAAATATGCATGGACGATGCATATTTTGATATGCATATGCATATGACGCAAAAAAAAATTATTTTCAAATGTGTTTTTCTCAAAATCTCCTTTTGTTGAGTTTGCCCTTCGTATTTGCAACACCTCATATGTACTAGCTTGGTTATAAATAAATTTCTTAGTAATAAATAACAAACATATACTATATTAAACTTGATTATAGTAAATTATTTAATATAACAAACTTATAGTACAATAAATTTCTTAGAAGTAATTTTATATCAATGCATAATTTAAATACATAGGTATAACAATTATACAGCAGTTTTTTTTTTATATATAATATGTTTAAAAAGAATATCTTTCATTAAATTTAAGCAAATACTTATCAATTATGAACATAAATGTGTTTTTTTGATGACTATGTAAACTGTAAAAAAATGCCACATGCTAAAAACCTAACCGCAATCAAATGTAATATAATTTATTCTGCAAGCTTTTATTTCTATTTTAGTGAATGACACGAATAAAGTCTTTGAATTTTCAGGGCTCTTGTTATTGTTTTAAAAAACTGTTAAATCAAACAACAATTCTGACAAGAATCCCATTTTCAAAAAGCATTGTATAATTTAGCAGACATTGTTTACTTTCAAGTAAATGCATACACATTAAAAAATTCTTTTTTCCTCCTAAGAAAAAACTTTAAATTTTAAGTAATGAATAAAAAAATAAAAAATAAACCAAGCATCAAACAGCAAAATGAGAAAATAAAGCTTTTAACCATTACAAAAATATATATGAAATATAATTAAAGAGGATATTTCGATTGATATAAATTGTAAAAATGTTTTTAATTTCTAAACTAAGAAAAAATAAAATTTGAATAATCAAACATATTACTTGATTATCCTATCTGAAAAAATAAAATAAATAAAAAGTAGGTTAAAAAGAACACTACTTTTAGTGAAGATTTCCCGGTACATAAAATTATTCGTCACTAACTGAAATATGCAATAATATTTGTTTATATTTTACAACGCTAAGACTAATATCATGTTTACACAGTATACGCTAAGATGAAGATTTCATTTTGAATCACATATATTATCTACGACTTTTAATCAATATACATCTATAATTTTAAATTGTGTAAATTTGAGTTATCTTATATTCTATATCGGAAACAATATTTAAAATTACTTACTTTTTACAAACATGGACAGCAAAACACACCGCCATCTCGCTTCTTGCTTGTTTTGCTTCTCTCTGATTGGCTATTAGAGTTTTCAGAAAGTTGTAGTATCAATGCTCAACAACATTGGTAGATATCCATCAATATCGATCGAGATCAAAATCAACCAGCAGTTTTATTTATTTATTTCCCTTCAAGAATTTTTCTTAGCAATGCTAAATATTTTCAATGACGAGCTGATCGTAAAATTGAACAAGAAATTCCGAGAACAAACCTTACCTTTCTTACCGTTCTTTGCCGAGATTGGACGATATTGACCAATATTCCCGTTTTTTACAACATTATAAAATGTTTCTATTAATAATTTTATAGAACTTAAAATACTGTTAAATATATTTCTGTCCACTACGTATCGAAAAATAACAAAAATTTTGGTTAAAAAAAGCTAAATATCAATAGTTCCGAATTTCAATACTGTCATTCCAACATTGGGTAATATTGGCCAATATTGAAAAGAAACAACCGACTGACGCCAATGCTTGCCGTGGTTGGGCAACATTGAGCCAATATTGAGCAATACCGCTGTGCTACCTGGGAAGTTTAGACTTGTAATCAATAAGTTTCAATACAACTGCATGAGTCATTAACCTTGTGATTAGTGAACGATTCTATGGTAAAAGGGGAAGTGTTGGGTTCGAATCCATTTCATCAACCTAGTCGATTGGAGTATTTCTTGGTTTTCTCTAAAACCTGCTTAAATATGCAATAGGATTTCTTAGAAAGACTCACAGGCATTTCGCTTATAGGATCCTCCCATAGTCTTAAACCTTAGGAATATCCATATGTGAATGTTTATTGTATAGTAAAAACTTTTGAATATACCATTGTTTTATATAAGGTGTGAAGCTGATGGGTTATCGATTATAAAATAAATTTATCATTACTATAATACTCACATTAAAAGATTCACACTTATACAATTTAGCGGTTACGCAAACTATTCAAACTCGTCACCGATCCTTCACGAACTTTCTCGGAAGATGTTGTACATGAACGAACGAGGGGTGAGTCATGGGGAATTCCCCCTTATCTCTAGTAGATAAGGTGTTACAACTCAACGTTTCCCTTCATTCTTAGTTGGCGGTCGTGTGAGTAGGTTGTTTTACGGTGTGTTATGTTTACCGTGCACTGCTTTGAAGTTTTAGCCGAAAATCTCGCCTGTTTTTCCGCGTATTGTATTTCGGTTTTTCCGTACCTGGATTCGTTAAGTATAATAGAATATTCCAACTCATCAACCTGCGCGTTGGGATTTTTTCTTGGTTTTCTCTAAAACTGACTTAACTATAAGGCGTATATTAAAATAATATATAGTTTATAACTAGATAAAATAATTGCTAAAAACAATAAGATTTTTAATTTTATCCTATTAAGTAATTTAAAAACCTCTTTTTAGTTTTTTCTTATAAAGTTAAAGTGATTTCAAAACGATTCATTAAAAAATTACACTTATATTTTAGGAAAACTTTATTTAATCGATTAAATGCAAAGTTTAACACTTAATGAATTATTTAAAATTTTATCTATATAGGAATAATATAAAAATTTACATTTATGTGCTAGTAAAAATAATTCTCTCATTAGAAGTTTCATTAACTAAAAACAATAAATTCGAATACAACTGCATGACACACTGACCTCACGGTAAGTTATTTTCACTTAGACATTCTAAGCAAATCTTATTGTAAAGGACAATTTCTTTCTATGAAAGTGTTATCCCAATTCTCTCACAAGGATTATTGTTTAGTATTTTAAATCATATATCCAACTTATAAAATTTAGCGGTTATGCAAATGATTAAGTTTTATTACTTCAATCCGTATAAATAAGTTGAAAATTTTACTCTGCGATGTAATGTATATATTAAAATAATATACAGTTATTATACAAAAATCTCGCTTGCTATATGATTATTTATAGAAAGTTTATTACTTAGTTTTATAACTAGAAAAAATAATAAGATTTCTGTTTTTAATTTTATCCTATTAAGTGATTTTAAAAACTTTCATTAAAAATTATAGTTACATTTTATTGAATGAAAAAGGATGTCTTATCGTAAAATAATTCTGTTTTGATCTCATTATTTTCTTAACATAATTTTGAAACCACAGTTCAATATTTTGATTGCAGAGTTCAACTCTTATTGCATTATTTAAATGTAGTTTACAACTGATATTAAATAAATGATCTCTATAAACTATTTTATATTACTCTGAAAACACAGAACTCTAACAACATTCTACTAAGATAAGCATGAATCAACATTCTTATCTGTATGAGTCAACGTGTGGCGATAAACAGTTTCTCGCATTTGTGTGTGAATGAAGGTTGCATTTCGCTAAGGGAAATTTCATCAATTTTAAGTAAGTTTCATAATTTATTATTACTATTTGATAATTTAATAAACTTAATATGTATATTCTAATAAAATTATTTGTTTATATCATAAAAAAATTTGTTTATAATAGAAATTTTATTCAAACTTTACGAAAGTTATATAAGAAATTTTTATTGTTTTATTGAAGAGAGAGAAATTAATTTAAAAAATATTTTTTATTGGTATTTACTTATAAGGAATTTTTTATTGTTATACTATAAACTATTTTTATTGTTACACTATAAATTTTTTTGTTTATATAAAACTAAATTTTGCATAAATAAAACTACTTTCACACATGGAAAATTTTTGCTTAAATGAAACCTAGAAAAGTTTCCATTTAACTTGTGTATGTTTAGAAATTATTTGAGTAAAACTAATTTTTGCAATATATAAAACTCCTTTCACAAACGAAATTTTTATTTTTTAACTATAACTTACTTTTATATGTATTTATTTATTTCAATACCGTTTAAGTGATAGATAGGTGATAATCGTTTAAACTCATTGTATGATATGCTTTGTGAAAAAATTATTGCATTTTCCAAATTATTCGCTGTATTGTTTTAATGATTTTAACTTAATCTTTATATGAGATAGTGTGGATTACTAATAGGCATGGCTCGCCAGCGTATATAACATATGATTCATCAGCTGTAGGGGTTTTCCGTTGCAGGTGATAACTGACTCATAGAATATTCCGTATTATCTGTTTTTTAAGGAAACTGTTTATTTTCATTTAAAATGATGCATTGAATTTTTATGCAATTTATTTCGAAATGTTTAATATAAAATAACTTTTAGTAACTGATAGTTTTTAAATATAACTAATCCTTTTTTAACTAATGTTTATATCAATTATTTTATAAAAAGAACTTATTTTTATTAGTTCAAGTTTAAAAGTATTTACCTGTTTCATTCAAGATAGTATAAATTATATTACTGCGTTAAACTCGAATAAATGTTAAACTTATTTAGTGAGAATATAATGTTTAATTTAAATAACATATTCATGTACTTATAGCTTTTTTGCTTATAAAATTTATGTAAAGTTTTCGTGTTAGGATAAATTTATTTAATAGTAACAGCATAAAGTTTAGTTAATTATAATGTATATAAAATTTAATTGTTGATTTTAAACATTGTATGTATTTTTAAATTAATATTATTATAGGATAGTCATTTTTATTTTATTTTTATTTTTATTTATTTTATTTTTTATTTATTTATTTATTTTATAACTTTACTGTATATCTTTGTATGCATTTTTTTAATTAATATTATTATATGAAAGTCATTTTTTTTTAAATTTATATTATTATATGAAAGTAATTTTTTTAATTTATATTATTATATAATAGTAATTTTTTTTTAATTAATATTATTATATGATAGTATTTTTTTTAAATTTATAACTTTACTATATATCTTTGTATGCATTTTTTTAGATTAATATTATTATATGATAGTAATTTTTTTTTTCTTTTTTTCTTTATTTATAATTTATGTCTTTGTAAGCAATTTTTTAGATTAATATTATTATATGATAGTAATTTTTAAAAGTGCATGTGCTCAATTTTTAACGAATGTAAGTTAGAGTTTAAATAAATGTGAAACTTATTTAGTGAGAATATAAAGTTTAATTTATATAATTTTTATTATATTTAGTTTAATTTATAACATATATATCCTCATTTACTGATTTTGAAACTTTTGTTTATCGTATTTGTTTAGTTATAGCATAAATAACAGTACGTGTTTTATATAATTTTTATTATATTTAGTTTCATTTATATGATAGTAATTTTTTAAAGTGTATGTGTGTTCAATTTTTAAAGAATGTAAAAATAGTATTTCAAAGTTAGAGGTTAAATAACAGTATGTGTTTTATATAATTTTTATCATATTTAGTTTATATAACATAACTGTATACAAAATTTATTAACTGATTAAAAACTTCTGTTAAATTTTTAACGAATGTAAGATAGAGTTTAAAAAAAATGTTAAACTTATTTAGTGAGAATATAAAGTTTAATTTACATAATTTTTATTATATTTAGTTTAATTTATATGATAGTAATTTTTTAAAGTGTATGAGTGTTAAATTTTTAAAGAATGTAAAAATAGTATTTCAAAGTTAGAGCTTAAATAACAGTATGTGTTTTATATAATTTTTATTATATTAAGTTTATATAACATAACTATATACAAAATTTATTAACTGATTAAAAACTTCTGTTAAATTTTTAAACGAATGTAAGATAGAGTTTAAAGAAATGTTAAACTTTTTTAGTGAGGATATAAAGTTTAATTTACATAATTTTTATTATATTTAGTTTAATTTATATGATAGTAATTATTTAAAGTGCATGTGGGTTCAATTTTTAACGAATGTAATAATATTATTTCTAAGATAGTCTAAATAAATTTAAAAAGTGAAACTTATTTAGTGTTAAAATAAAGTTAGAATTTTTAAGTGTCTTACATTTTTAATGATTGTTATATTATTTATTATTTGTTTTGCTTTTAAATCTATGTGTTAATCCACAAAATACGAAAATTTCTATTTAATTCTGTAAAAATTTCGTAATATAAATTTGTAATGATGTCACTAAAAGTATGAACTCCTATTTAAATTCCTTATTTATTATCTTAACACAATATATGTTTAATCTCTAAAAATGCTAAGTTTCTAAAATACTCATAAATTGTTACTGATGTTAATTAACTTCAGTCATTCATTGTTTCATTCAGTCGAAAATGTTAAGTCCCACCGGAAATACTTTATACTCTTCCAATGGCAACCTCTAAATTTTAATGTCTATACCATTCACATTCAATGTTTTTAATTCTGTAATACACATCAACCATTTGTTTCAGTCAATCAACTTCGCTGCGCATTGCGAAAAATGCTAAGTCTCCGAAATTGTGAAAAAAATACTAAGTCCGAAAATTATGAAAATAAATCTAACTCCTTGAAATTCCACAAAAAATACTAAGTCCCGAAATTTAGGAAAAAATTCCCCTCCTCCCCAATAGATGGCACCACCAAACCTCATCCAAGATGATACTCAAAGTTTCTAGTCTTCCGGTGGCAACACACAGTTTCTATTCTTCGGGTGGCAACACCCCCTCGTTCAAAATGATGACTAAGTAGTGTAAAAAGGACATGTTGACCGACAGGGTGGAGGTGTAGAGGTGTCAGGGTGGAGGCGCGCCTCCACCCTACGCCACAATACGCCACTACGCCACCACCCTGTCGGTGAACTGTCCTTTTTACACTACTCCTGTGTGTGTGAAGGGGGGGGGCACCGGGATACAAAATTGATGTTTTATTATCGCATTTACAGAAGATTTTTATTGAAATTAGATTTCTGTTATGCTTTTTGTCCCCTAGGTATCAGACTATAAACCAACGCGTCTCTAGTTTACTGAAGTGTGTGTGTGTACAGAAGTTGGGTTTACTCGAAAATGATTATAGGGATTTTGATGGAAGTTTGGGGTTAAGTGTTTTTGGGATATTAGACTTACCACCATCTTGTGTTGGCTGTTAACCCCTTATCGGCCAATGGCAACAAATGAAATAAATTGGGTTTATTCGGAAACTGATATAAGGATTTTGATGAAAGTTTTGCATTAAGTGTTTTTGAGTATGCTTAAACAAATGGAATTATCCCCATCGTCATAAAAATTCATTGTCGCTGTTAACCCTTTAAAGGACAATTGCAACGTATGTCAGAAATCGAATTACACGGATATGCATTAAGCGATTTTTATGAAAGTTTGAAGTTAGGGCTTTTTCATGAGAAAAAACAATTGGATTTCATCTTCAGATAAATTAGCGTTTACAGTTAACCCTTTACCGGCCAATTGCAATACATAGCAAAAGTTGGGTTTATTCAAAAATGATTCTAGGGATTTTGATGAAAGTTTGGGGTTAAGTGTTTTCCGAATATTAGACTTACCACCATCTTTAGAAAAATTTGCGTTGGCTGTTAACCCCTTATCGGCCAATGGCAACAAATGAAATAAATTGGGTTTATTCGGAAACTGATGTAAGGATATCAGAAAAGTTTTGTGTTAAGTGATTTTGAGGATGCTTAAACGAATGGGATTATCCCCATCGTGAAAAAAAAATTGCTGTCTATGTTAACCCTTTAAAGGCCATTGCAACGTACGTCAAAAATCTGCTTTAAACGGATATGGTCTAAACGATTTTTATGAAAATTTTAAGACAGAGCTTTTTCATGAGAAAAAAAAAAATTGGATTTCATCTTCAGATAAATTAGCGTTTATAGTTTACTCTTTACCGGCCAATTGCAACACACAGCAGAATTTGGGTTTACTCGAAAATGATTCTAGGGATTTTGATGAAAGTTTGGGGTTAAATGTTTTCGGAATATTATACTTACCACCATCTTCAGAAAAACTTGCGTTGGCTGTTAACCCCTTATCAGCCAATGACAACAAATGAAATAAATTGGGTTTATTCAGAAACTTATATAACGATTTTGATGAAAATTTTGCATTAAGTGTTTTTGAGTATGCTTAAACAAATGGAATTATCCCCATCGTCATAAAAATTCGTTGTCGCTGTTAACCCTTTAAAGGACAATTGCAACGTATGTCAGAAATCGAATTACACGGATATGGACTAAACGATTTATATGAAAATTGTAAGTCAGGGCTTTTTCATGAGAAAAAAACAATTGGATTTCATCTTCAGATAAATTAGCGTTTATAGTTAACACTTTACCGGCTGACTGCAACACATAGCAGAATTTGGGTTTACTCGAAAATGATTATAGCGATTTTGATGAAAGTTTTGGGTTAAGTTTTTTCGAAATGTTAGACTTACCCCCATCTTCAGAAAAATTTGCGTTGGCTGTTAACCCCTTATAGGCCAATGGCAACAAATGAAATAAATTGGGTTTATTTGGAAACTGATATAAGGATTTTGATGAAAGTTTTGCATTAAGTGCTTTCGGGGATGCTTAGACGAAGAAATTATCCACATTGTCATAAATATTCCTTGTCAGTAGTGTAAAAAGGGGGGTTCACCGACACGGTGGAGGGACGGAGGGACGATGAGGGTCAGGGTGGAGGCGCGCCACCACCCTAGACCCACCGTCCCTCCACCGTATCGGTCAACACCCCCTTTTTACACTACTTAGTCATCATCTTGGATGAGGGGGGTGTTGCCACCGGAAGAATAGAAACTGTGTGTTGCCACCGGAAGACTAGAAACTTTGACTATCATCTTGGATGAGAAGTTTGGTGATGCCATCTATCGGGGAGAATGGGTATTTTCATAAATTTCAAGACTTAGTATTTTTTTTTTTCACAATTTCGCGGACTTTAAAATTTTTTGCGATGGACAGGGAAATTGATTGACTGAAACAAAGGTAGATGAGTACTATATAATTAAAAACATTAATGAATGGTATAGACTTTAATATTTAGGTGTTGCCACTGGAAGAATAGAAACTTTTGGAGAGTTGTCATTTGAGGATTATAAATTGATTACAGAATTAAATAGAAATTTTCCCATGTATTTCAGGGAATTTGACAAAATGAAACAAAGGTTGATGAGTACTATATAATTAAAAACAGGGTATAGACTTTAAAATTTAGGTGTTGCCACCGGAAGAATAGAAACTTTTGGAGAGTTGTCATTTGAGGATTATAAATTGATTACAGAATTAAATAGAAATTTTCCTGTGTATTTCAGGGAATTTGACAAAATGAAACAAAGGTTGATGAGTACTATATAATTAAAAACAGGGTATAGACATTAAAATTTAGGTGTTGCCATTGAAAGAGTATAAATAATTTCCGGTGGGACTTAACATTTTTGACTGAATGAAACAATGAATGACTGAAGTTAATTAACATCAGTAACAATTTATGAGTATTTTAGAAACTTAGCATTGTTAGAGATTAAAAATATATTGCGTTAAGATAATAAATAAGGAATTTAAATAGGAGTTCATACTTTTAGTGATGTCATTGTAAATTTGTGTTAGGAAATTTTTACAGAATTAAATAGAAATTTTCGTATTTTATGGATTAAAACATAGATTTAAAAGCAAAACAAAAAATAAATAATTTAACATTCATTAAAAATGTAAGACACTTAAAAATTCTAACTTTATTTTAACACTAAATAAGTTTCACTTTTTAAAATTATTTAGACTATCTTAGAAATAATATTATTACATTCGTTAAAAATTGAACACACATGCACTTTAAAAAATTACTATCATATAAATTAAACTAAATATAATAAAAATTATGTAAATTAAACTTTATATTCTCACTAAATAAGTTTAACATTTCTATAAACTCTATCTTACATTCGTTAAAAATTTAACAGAAGTTTTTAATCAGTTAATAAATTTTGTATACAGTTATGTTATATAAACTAAATATAATAAAAATTATATAAAACACATACTGTTATTTAAGCTCTAACTTTGAAATACTATTTTTACATTCTTTAAAAATTGATCACACATACACTTTAAAAATTACTATCATATAAATGAAACTAAATATAATAAAAATTATATAAAACACGTACTGTTATTTATGCTATAACTAAACAAATACGATAAACAAAAGTTTCAAAATCAGTAAATGATGATATATATGTTATAAATTAAACTAAATACAATAAATTTTATATACAATAAAGTTATATACTAAACTAAATATAATAAAAATTATATAAATTAAACTTTATATTCTCACTAAATAAGTTTCACATTTATTTAAACTCTAACTTACATTCGTTAAAAATTGAGCACATGCACTTTAAAAAATTACTATCATATAATAATATTAATCTAAAAAATGCATAAAAAGATATACAGCAAAGTTATAAATTAAAAAAAATTATTATCATATAATAATATTAATCTAAAAAATTGCTTACAAAGACATGCAGTAAAATTATAAATAAAGAAAAAAGAAAATTACTATCATATAATAATATTCATCTAAAAAGAAAAATGCTTACATAGTTTTAAATCAACAATTAAATTTTATATACAGTAAAATTATAAATTTAAAAAAATTACTATTATATAATAATATTAATTTAAAAAAAACTATTATCTAATAATATTAATTAAAAAAATGCATACAAAGATATACAGTAAAGTTATAAATTAAAAAAAAATTACTATCATATAATAATATTAATTTAAAAAATGCATAAAAAGATATACAGTAAAATTATAAATTAAAAAAAGAAAAAAAATGACTATCATATAATAATATTAATTTAAAAAATACATACAATATTTAAAATCAACAATTAAATTTTATATATATTATAATTAACTAAACTTTATGTTGTTACTATTAAATTATCCTAACACGAAAATTTTAAAACTTTACGTAAATTTTCTACACAATAAAGTTACATAAACTAAATAAAATTATATAAATTAAACTTTATATTCTCACTAAATAAGTTTAACATTTATTCAAGTTTAACACAGTAATATAATTCATACTATCTTAGTTGATTTAAATGAAACAGGTAAATACTTTTAAACTTGAAATAATAAAAATAAGTTCTTTTTTATAAAATAATAAACGATTAGTTATATTTTTAAACACTATCAGTTACTAAAAGTTATTTTGTATTAAACATTTCTATTTAAAATTTTGAAATAAATTGCATAAAAATTCAATGCATCATTTTAAATGAAAATAAACAGTTTCCTTAAAAACAGATAATACGGAATATTCCATGAGTCATAGTTATCACTTGCAACGGAAAACACTTGATGAATCATGTGCAATATACGCTGTGGAATCGTGTCTAATAGTAATCCACACTATCTCATATAAAGATTAAGTTAAAATCATTAAAACAATACAGCGAATAATTAGGAAATGCAATATTTTTTTCACAAAGCATATCATACAATGAGTTTTAAACGATTATTACCTACCTATCACTTAAACGGTATTTAAATAAATAAATACATATAAAAGTAAGTTATAGTTAAGCAATAAAAATTCGTTTTTGAAAGAAGTTTTATATATATATTCCAAAATTTAGTTTTACTCAGATAATTTCTGAACATATACAAGTTAAATGAAAACTTTTGTAGGTTTTATTTAAGCAATAAATATTCGTTTGGGAAAGTAGTTTGATATGTTATGCAAAATTTAGTTTTAATTAAACAAAAAAAGTTTATAGTGTAACAATAATAAAAAAAAAAGTTTGCACTATAAGAATAAAAAATTCTTTATAAGTAAATACCAATAAAAATATTTGTTAAATTGATTTATCTCTTTTCAATAAATCAATAAAAATTACCTTGTGTAAAGTTTGTAAAGTAATAAATGTTATGTTTTAATAAAATTTCTATTATAAATAATTTTATTAGAATATACATATTAAGTTTATTAAATTATCAAATTGTAATAATAAATTATGAAACTTACTTAAAATTGATGAAATTTCCCTCCAGCGAAATGCAACCTTCATTCTTGCACACAAATGCGAGAAACTGTTTATCGGTACACGTTGACTCACGTACAGATAATAAGGGTGATGATTCATGCTTATCTCAGTAGAATGCTGTTAGAGTTATGTGTTTTCAGAGTAATATAAAATAGTTTATAAGGATCATTTATTTAATATCAGTTGTAAACTACATTTAAATAATGCAATAAGAGTTGAATTCCGCAATTAACCTATTAAAATATTGAAATATTTTAAATTTTTTTTATTTAATTTTACTTTTTTAAACTATGCTAAGAAAATAATGAGATCAAAACAGAATTATTTTACGATAAGACATCCTTTTTCATTCAATAAAATGTAACTATAATTTTTAATGAAAGGTTTTAAAATCACTTAATAGGATAAAATTAAAAACAGAAATCTTATTGTTTTAGTAATTATTTTCTCTAGTTATAAAACTAAGTAATAAACTATCTATAAACAATCGGATAGCAAGAGAGATTTTTGTTTAATAACTATATATTATTTTAATATATGCATTACATCGCAAGGTAAAATTTTTAACTTATTTATACGGATTGAACTATAAGTAATAAAAATTACTCATTTGCATATCCGCTAAATTTTATAAGTTGGATATATGATTTAAAAATAAAATACTAAACAATAATCCTTGTGAGAGAATTGAGGTGACACTTTCACAGAAAGAAATTATCCTTTACAATAAGATTTGCTCAGAATGTCTAAGTGAAAATAACTTACCGTGAATCATACTAGAATCATGCAGTTGTATTGAAATTCCCTGTTTTTAGTTAATGAAACTTCTAATGAAACAATTATTTTTTACTAGCATATAAATGTACATTTTTATATTATTCCTGTATATATAAAATTTTAAATAATTCATTAAGTGTTAAACTTTGCATTTAATCGATTAAAAAATAAAGTTTTAGTAAAATATAAGAGTAATTTTTTAATGAATGGTTTTGAAATCTTTTAACTTTATAAGAAAAAATAAAAAATAAAAAGAGGTTTTAAAATTACTTAATAGGATAAAATTAAAAATCTTATTGTTTTTAGCAATTATTTAATCTAGTTGTAAACTATATATTATTATTTTAATATACGCCTTATACTTAAGTCAGTTTTAGAGAAAAACCAAGAAAAAATCCCAAAGGGTAGGCTTATGAGTTGGAATATTCTATTATGCTTAAAGAATCCAGGTACGGAAAAACCGAAATACATTATGCGGAAAAACAGGCGGGTTTTTCGGCTAAAACGCCAATGCAGTGGACGGTAAACATAACACACCGTAAAACAACCTACTCACACGACGGCCAAACTAAGAATGAAGGGAAACGTTGAGTTGTAACACCTTATCTACTAGAGATAAGGGGGAATTCCCGGAAAAGATGACTCACCCCTCGTTCGTTCATGTACAACATCTTCCGAGAAAGTTCGTGTAGGATCGGTGACGAGTTTGAATAATTTGCGTAACCGCTAAATTGTATAAGTGTGAATCTTTTAATGTGAGTATTATAGTAATGATAAATTTATTTCATAATCGATAACTCATTTATACATAATCAGGATCACACATTATATAAAACAATACTATATTTAAAAGTTTTTACTATACAATAAACATTCACATATGGATATTTTCATAAGGTTTAAGACCGATTAAATAAATGAGGATCCTATAAGCGAAATGCATGAGAGTCTTTCTAAGGAATCCTATTGCATATTTAAGCAGGTTTTAGAGAAAACCAAGAAATACTCCGATCGACTAGGTTGATGAAATGGATTCGAACCCAACA
>CAWVNO010001063.1:0-18000 GCA_963930645.1 Salticus scenicus
CTACCGTTCTAGTATAATAGATTTTGTCATCAAAACATTAGTTTTGCAGATTATGGTTTATTTCAAAATTTTTTATTTGGAATAAAGCACTATTCTTGTACATTGCTTAAAATATTATAACTTTCTGAGCGCAAAGTAACTATTTTTCAATTAATTGTATCCAAATTGTACTTTATATAATTATAAAATTCACGTGTGTTTCATAAGAATCAAATTCTTCTTGACCTAATCAGATTCTGTTTGTAGGTTTCATGGGATGAAATTTCACATGTCTGTTTATAAAAATAAAATAAAGTGTGCTATATGAATAATTTAAGATATTATTGTATTACAATTATTTCATTCATGTGAAAAGTCAAAAATTTTTAGTTGCTTTGTTATTAACCTTGTGTTTAACAACAACAATAATAATAATAAATCTTCCAAAATAATTCTGTAATTATCAATCTCTGAAAATTTGTGATCTAACAGTTATAATCTTGCTGAACGCTGAATATTCAGAATAAATTTAAGGCTCTTTTAATTGCATTTATATATTTGATCGGTATTTTAAAATAGAATTGCACTGTATTTGGCAAAAATTTTAACAAAACATTTTTACTTATTTTATTTGTTTTTCTTTTTTTTTTCTTTTAATCTAATTTATTTGAATATCAAATTGCATGAAAATTTAGAATTCAAACATCATTTACATTCAAAGAATAATTACACATATTTATTATATTATTAAAACATAAGTAATGAATATCTTTGCTCCCCATCTTCAAATTTATAATTGGGATGGGGGGGGGGGCATGATAATTGTAAATTTTACAGCATTAAAATCTGGATTCATACTTCTGAAGGAAAATGTGGAATACGCAAAAGGTTAAGACTTGGGGAGAATTTACATGATAAAACAGGATGGCGACAATCAGGGAAATCATAGAAAAATCAGGTTACTTTATCAATCTGGAAAAATCGGGGAATTTTGTAAAAACACCCAAAAATCATGGAATTTTTTTTATTTTTGCCCAGCAAGCATGATTGAAAGATCGCCAAACAGGTGTTATTTTAACCATGATTGTACAGGATTGGCTGCTTTCTAGTTGAATCTCACCAAGTTAACATTTAAAAAAAAAAAGTTGTCTTGATGTTAATATGTTGGGGATGATAATTTTAATGAGTCATATTTTTATAATTTTGTTAATTTCTCCAAAATTTTGAATTTTTCATTTCCTTTTCCTTTTTGCAAATGAACAAAGAAAAAAAATAAAATAAAAAGATTAAGATATTTTTGCCCATCAGTATAGTTTATTGAATTACACAAGAGTGTTATGTACACAAATTTAGAGAATGTATATAATAGGTAACAGAAATCATGGAAGTTAAAAAATTTCCTTGATTCAAGTGGTATTGTTTAGCTTAAGTTAGGATATCTTTTTTTTTTTAAGAAACTATGAATGAAAATTTATTTCTTTTAATACTTAATACATTGCTTAAGTTATTATATCATTTTTCCTATTCAATTATCCTTTTCCAAAATTACTTTGTGTTCTATACCGTGAGTGAGTAAGATTTTAGTTTCTTTATTTCACTACATTATTGTAGCTACAAAGTCAAAGTCAAGTTGAGTGGCTCATGCTGCTGCGTTTGTGATTGCTATAAAATTATTTCTTATTATGAATAAAGTACTATGTTGAATAAAAATATTGGTAATAAATGCCTACATTGATTTTTTCTGTGGGAATAAAATATTTTTTATAATTGAAGTAAAATGATTGATAGTGTGGATATTGTGCATATATATACACACATGCACATAATAAAACACAAATGTTGTACAATAATGCATGAATAATTAAAAAAAAAATCATTAAAATAAAATAAATCTTGATTTAAAAAAAAAAAAAAAAAGATCAACAACTCTGAATTTTTATCTTAGGTGATGGATAAATCATCTGATATTAAGAAAAGAAAAATTTCATCTTTTTCCGATAGACATCTGCATCGGATTAGTAAGGAAAATACAACAGCTGAATTACAAGATATTAATTGTTCTATCTCAGAAAACTCACTACATAATTATTCAATTGCTGCACAGGAAATTAATTCGGTGTTACCTACTGACAAATTATCCACAGACGCTGTCAGTGAATGGCATCCATCATCGAATATTAATTATAATAGTGAGATTTTTGATGGAAGTTCAAATGATTCATCAAGTTCAAATGATTCCCATATGATGGATGAATTTGCAGTTCCACGAACTTCTGCTGATGAAGAATCTTCTGCATCTATGGCAGCAAATTCACCTTGCTTAAAAAGCAGTTTAATATTTTGGGCCTTAGAATATAATATCCCACAAAATGCTTTGTCTGCACTATTAAAAATTCTTAAATCCCATGTTTCGGATGATATTCCTTCAGATGCAAGAACTCTCCTTCAAACTGATCGATATACTAAGACTTTTGTGCTACCTCCAGGAAAGTATTGCCATTTTGGCTTGGATAAAGTAATCAAACAAATTGTTGCTAGTGATGAATTTCAAGAAGGAAATAGTGATAATGTAAACTTACTTATTAATGTCGATGGTTTGCCTATATCGAAATCATCAAAAAGCTGTCTCTGGCCAATACTTTGTTCAGATACAAAATCAAAATCTGTCTTTGTTGCTGGAATGTATCACGGTGATGGAAAGCCGAGCGAATCAAATGAATTCTTAAAATTATTTGTAGAGGAAGTAAAATTTTTTGTAAAAAATGGTTTTGTTTTTAATAGCAAAAGTTACAGTGTACAGCTCCATGGTTTAATATGCGATGCACCTGCAAAATCGTATGTTCTTAAAACAAAAGGTCATGGTGGGTATTCCAGCTGCTCTAAATGTACAGTTGAAGGGGAATATAGCCATAATAGAGTGTGTTTTCCTGAAGAAGGTAGACTGAGAACTGATAAAGAATTCATAGATCAAATGGATGAAGACTATCATACAGGAGTTTCAGTTCTAACTGAAATTCCAAATTTCGGACTTGTGAGTAACGTACCTCTTGATTATATGCATGTAGTTTGTTTGGGTGTTATGAGGAAATTGATTTTCTTGTGGTTACATGGACCGTTATCTGTCAGATTACAATCTTGCAAAGTAAATCTTCTATCTAAAAATTTGATTGCTTTAAGAGATACGGTACCATTTGAATTTGTGAGGAAGCCAAGATCTATTGATGAAATTAGTAATTGGAAGGCTACAGAATTCAGATCTTTTCTATTATATTTGGGTCCTGTAGTTTTGCGTAAAATCTTAACTAAAGATGTGTACAACAATTTTCTTACGTTACATGTTGCAATAATTATTCTTGCTTGTGAGCATTTAACTGAATATTTTAGTTATGCTAATGATTTGTTAAAGCTCTTTGTTTCGGATTTTGCTAAACTGTATGGTAAACAACATATTTCTCACAACATTCACAGTTTATTACATTTGTCTAAAGATGTTGAAAAGTATGGACCCCTTGATTGTTTCAGTGCATTCAGATTTGAAAATTTTATGCAAACAATTAAAAGAATGTTAAGGAAATCTGAAAAACCCCTGGAACAAATTACGAAAAGATTCTCTGAAAAAGAAAAATGTTTTAAGAAGAAACAGAAAAAAATATCAGAATTTTTAACTTGTCACAACTCTGGCCCTTTAATAATGAACAGTGATCCTAATAAAATGAATATCAAACAATATAAAGTGTATAAAAATGAAAATTTTCTTATTAATTGCAATACAAATGGAGATGCTTGTTTCTCATTACAAAACGAAACAATAGTAATTGTGCAAAACATAATTCATTGTCCAGATGAAAACAGATATAAACTAATTGGAGAAGAGTTGGAAAAAATTAATAGTCTGTATACTATACCTTGTGATTCTAATCTGCTTGACATACATGTTACAAAAAAGAAACCAGGACTGAAAGAATGGCCATTATCGCTACTGTCGAAGAAGATGTGGAAGATACCACTGGAAAATGATGTATATGTAGTAAACCCACTACTGCATATATGAAATCATAAAATAATATGTTGCACTCTTGCAAAATTATGCCCCCTTCACTATTTTCAGAAAAAAAAAACTGATTTGGTATTATCCACTATTTGGAAAGTTTTCAAACTTGCACCCAGAAGTCGCTAAATTGATATTTTTGCTATTGGAAGTTAGCATAATTTCTGCACTTTCTGCAGATAACAAAATAGTGTTTTTTAAAGGATAAACAAAACTTATTGACTTACAGCCTAATTTAAAAAATTGATAGAATATTGTATATAATATATGTTACAGAGTAGTTAAAAAATATTAAGGAATGTTTTTTCCTGCTAGTGAAATATACTGTGTGTATTTAACTTGTAAACACATCAACATTAAAAATTTGCCAGTCCAAGTGTGAAGAGAAGGAAAGTTGTTTACTCATTATAAATATTAAGCTATAGAGATCTAAACTTATTGTATAGTAATTTTTTCCCCAGGCTTTTTTTTTCAAACTGTGAATTAAAAAAATTAATTTTTCATATTTTCTGTTCAGGATGTTATTTGCAGTTGCAGAATTTGATGACGGGTTGCACTTAGTACCTTCAGTTTGGCTGACAGAAAATAATCAGAAATGCTTATGGCCAGAAAATATAAGAAACCAAGTTAAACTGAATTCTATAATTGCAAATCAAACAAAACCAGATTCTAGCTGGAAAATGTACACTGTCAAGAAAATCTATGGATATGCAGGTAAGGAATCTGGTAACTTTTTTTTTTTTTTTTTTTTTTTTTTAACTTGAGAAACCAATTTTAGTTTTTATTATAAGACATGATAATGCTAACAGGGGTCAATCCAGACAAAAATTGGGACATTTTTGCTGCCCCTTCACAAAATTCAAATCCTTAAAATGGATCCCTTTACAAAATTCAGATTCATAAAACAGCTCTTTCACAAGATTTCCTTTTATAAAAATGATAATTTTGTAAAAATTTTCAATGTTTACAGTATTATTTTTAATGAGTTAACTTTTTTAGTGGTTCAATAAAATATTGTGATATTAAGCATTAGATAGAGTAACTGCTAAATAAAAAATTCCATGTGATAATTCTTTTTATCCTAAAAAGAAATAGATTTTCACAAAAATGGGCCCCAAAAATAAAAACCTGGATCAACCCCTGACTAAAAAATGTTCATTAAATTTTAAATCAATTTAAACATCTTAGTTGTGTGTGATTTATAAACTTTTTTGTGGATACAGATATGTTTGTAGTATAGAAATTGCTTTATATCAAGCAAGCATATACTGTACTGTGTACTCTACTTTTAGTATAATAATCTAGCAGAAGCAGAATAAAAAAAAATAACCTAAATCTAAATAAATCTTATTGAAAGCTTTCTTATTTAGATCTTTTTTTATTTTCTTCTTTCATAGCAGTCAACTTTAAAAATTCATCTTGAAAATTAATTTCATTTTTGTCTTCAATATTTATCATTAACAGATTGCTTACACTGTTTAATGAGAGCTTATTATTATTTTTTAAACCAAAATTAGGCAACTAAAAAAAAAATTTTTTTTTTTTTTTTCCCGTGTTTGAAATCACAATATTTTAAAGAAAGGTTCACTCTGAATTGTGACTTTTTCGTGAAAGATTTTTTATATTTTTTTAAATTTTTTTAATAGAAGTATTTAATAAAATTCATTAGTAAAAAAGAGAAAACTTTCCTTTAATTATCACATTTTGCTAAAAGAGTTAGTGCAGTGGAAACTGTTTACATGTCTTCAGCGATGCATTGAAATCACCATAATTATTTTCTTTTAATTATCTACAGATTTACAATCATATTTTTATCTGTTGAAAATTATAATTTTTTAAAGGGCCTATACAGTTTTTAATTAACATTTAATAATATTTTACATGTTTTTCTTGTAATAAATAGTATATTTTTATTTCTTTTTTGTCAAACACTCCAGGGGTTGATCCAGACAAAAATTGGAATCCTCTCTTACTGCCCCTTCTCAGAATTCAAATCTTTAAAATCTTTTTATAAAAATGATGATTTTGTAAAACTTTTCCATGTTTACAGTATTATTTTTAATGAGTGTCTATGTCTATATTTGGTTCAATAAAATGCTATTTACTTGATAATAAATATTAGATAGAGTAACTGCTAAAATGAAAGGTTTCATGTGATAATTCTTTTTATCGTAAAAATAAATAGATTTTCTCAAATATAAATAAAAATTTCACAAAAGTAACTTGTTATTCACAAAAATAGGCCCCAAGCAGTGGCAGATCCAGAACTTGACTTTTGGGGGTGGGGGGGGGGTTGTTAAGATTTTTCAAAGTGTCATTCTAGACCAATAAAAAATTTACAATTGCAATATTCAATTGTGAATGCCAGTGTTTTTTTTTTTTTTGGGGGGGGGGGCTTCAGCCCCCTAGCCCCCCCCCCCCTTAAATCCGCCACTGGCCCCAAGAATAAAAACCTGGATTAATCCTGCAGACTGTTTTTTCTCTTTGACTTACATTTTTTGATCAATTAAACTCGCAATTTTATCATTAGCAAGTCAATCTGATTCACGAAATTTCAAGTTAAATGCAAACCTGTCTTAGGAATTCTTTTCTGATTTGAAGTTTTTCTGCCAATTATTTTTGTGACTTAAGGGGAAGGGGGGGATGTTGCATAATCGCATAATGGAAATTTAGGAATATCTTTTGTATTATTTATATACCTATATATTTATTTACAAAAACTTTGCATGTATTTCATTGTTTACAATCTTGGGGGAAAAAAATAATAATAAAATACAGTCGAACCTCGTTAATGTTAATCTTGGGGCATAAAAAATTTTTTCGTGTTATCAGTAATTCATACTATCAATAATTCATAAACCAATCTTCTTTTGACGGGGATTGTGAAAACAGTTCATGTTAAAAGTAATTCACGATAATTGTGTTCACGTTAACAAGGTTCGACTGTAATAATAATAATCATAACCCTAGGTCCTTTTTCTTTCTGTATAATTTCAGGATTTTTAAGGTAGGGTTACAATCAGCCTAAAGTAGAATTTAATAAAATAATCAATAGTTAGATCTTGGAAACATTTTCATCATTTTGATGGTTTTTTTTTTTTTTTTTTTTTTAGAAATTCAATAAGAAAAAAAAATCAAAACTATACTATGAATCTTATTATTATTATTATTATTTTTTTCAGATACTTATGTAACAGGTATAGAAAAGTTGAAACTGTACCAAAACATATCGGACATAGACTCCAATTCAGATAATGGGAAATCACAAAGAAAACTAATAAAAAGAAAGAAGTTCATGTCAGATAGTGATGACGATGAAGGATCCCAGTCAATAATTCCCCAGTACCCTAAAGTGCCTAAAAAGTTAACGGGAGTAGTAGAGGACTGCTCACTCTCATTTTCATCTTTGGGTGAGTTATTGTTTGAATTTTGTTATCGCTAAATTATTGTTTGAGGTTTTTTTTTTTTTTTTTTTTTTTTTATTAATAATTTTTGATTTTTAAATCTAGATTCATCTGTTGAAAATTCAAAACTAAAAGCAAATGAAAAAGTTGGATGCAATTGTAACTGTGATGAAAAATTGGAAGCAAATAAAAGTATGTTAATATTTGATTTTCTTCCAACTTTAATTTCACTATATTAATGCATTGGTTGTGTATAATTTCATCATTTATTTGCTAATTTTTCTTTCCTTTTTCTTTTCTCTCTCTTCCCCTCCACAGAAATATTAGAGCTACTGCTTCAGAAAGTAAATTTTATGCTAAAAAAAGTCAGCTCATTAGAGGAGAAAATCAATCTAAAATGCGAAGAAGACAAAGCAGCTAAACCTTTAAATTGTGAATTTCCATTTTCCGAATTGAAAAATCTCATAAATTTTGACAACACACTTAATGATGATGAAGTGTTTAAAAATTTGGTAATAGTTCATTTTTAATAAGAAATATATATAAATGGCCATATACCTCTAGTTTTTTTTATATTCATTTTATTTATATTTCAGGTAAAATCTTTAAAAGTCATTGGGGGCAACTCTGCTTATCATGTTGTTTCAAACATTTTAAAAAGATTACTTACAAATGCTGTAGGAGAATTATTCAGCTGGGCTGGTGCAAAAAAAAAGATGGCATTTAAAAACTTGAAGATTGCCAGAGCGATAATAGGTAATTATGTTTTACGAAATGTAATGTCTATAAGCTTTTCCTTACTATTTGAAAATATTCTTTATTAACATGAATTAAAGATTAATAATTATTAATATTTAATTAATTATAATTAATCATACTTATGAATATAATAAAATTACAAAAATTCAAAATTAATAAAACTTGTTCTCTTATTTCAGTGATGAATGATTATCATTAGAATAAAAGTTTTAATTTTTACAGTATACTTTTGAATATTGTAAATTTAATACAGATATAAAATAGATACATATATATAACATGTGAATTAAGATTAATAATTACTTATATTTAATTAATTATATTAAGTTAATTAATTAGTTATATTTAACTAGCAGGCTTTGCCCACTTTGATGGTCATTAAATTTAAAGGAAAATCTTTTCTATATAGCTTTATAAAAATAAAATAAAACAAAATAATGAAATTGCTGAATTCAGGTCGCTGCTGCCTCCGGCTGAGATTTGGTCATCCGCTAAAACTCAGGCGCCTGTCCCTATTACCTGCGACATTTGTTTACCAATCGGCTTCCATTTAGGTGCTTATTAGATAAGTTTCAAAATTCATAGTATCGAAAAAATTTAAGTATCCCTTTTATATTTGAATCCCATTTACACATGAACAACGCTATACATATACAAGTGACAACAATTTCACGCCAAGTATTACAATATGCTATGACCGGCTACGTTTGTCGCATGAGATAATTAATTTTTGTTGTTATATATAATTCATGGTTTGTAAACCTGATCATAGTACAGCCTTAATATAGTTCTCTTTGGCGACTTTTGAATTTTTGTCACCATTTTAGACTTAATCCCTTGTAACAATATGCTAAGAGCGCTATTTCTGCCATATTTTAGAGAACTAATATTTTTATGGTTATATATATTTCCCATTAAACATATTTTTATTTATTTATTTAAATATTAATTTGAATTAATTGAATATTTCTGTCTGAAAGCGTGCAAGTGCAGTCACACACAGAGGCTCATTTATTTGTTTGATAAATTAGCATAGTGATTAGTATTTAAAAAAAAAGGGAAACATTATACATAGGCTACACAACTTTATTATGTTGCTCCATTGGCGGCTTTTGAATTTTTGTCGCCAATTAGTGATGGATTTTTTTTTTTTTTTTTTTTTATGAAAAGGGGAAGACTGTTTTACTAATCATTTTATCAGACACCTTTTTGTTTATATATAAGAATCCTTCCTATTCTGTTCGTATTTTTAATGATTTTTTACGTTTAAAATAGTGCTTGCTAAAATAAATTTGCTATCTTTAAAAACTGCATTTTTTCTGTAAACTCTCTGTAAAAATAAATCATTTATGTGAATAGTATTTAGATTATATATATATATATATATTTCTTTTTGTAATACTTTATAATTTTTTTTTATATTTTTGATGCACTACTTAGATTAAAATGGCTGTTGCTATATTAAACTTCTTGTTGAAAAACATTTGGTGTACTTCAACACCAAAATTTCAAAAATCATCCAGGAGGATATATTAATGAAACTGATAAAATGAAAATATGATTCATACAGTTTAAATAATCTATTTTTTAAAAAAACTTTTAAAGCCCAAATTCCTAATATATTGTATCACATAAATCTTTTTAAAGTTAGAATAAAATTTAATTTGCAAAATATGTAATTTTTTTGTTTATTAACCAAAATTGATGAAATTTGAACTGCAAGTTGGTCTTGTGTTCTACAGGCTGTATATTATATTTTTCTGATCGTGAAAGAAAATTAAAAAAAATTTGAAATTTTTAATCCCACTTCAAAAACACATGACTTAATGAGTAGCACATTTTTTTTCTCCAAACGGTTTCTATACAATCTTCTGCTGTTGCCATCTAAAATTCATACTTTAGTTAATTTTAAAAAATCGAATTGTCTGATCGATAAACTATTTAATCCGTTGAATTCACAAAAATTGCCCCTTTCATTTGGTACCGTATTTGTAACGATACGACTGATATTTCTAATTTATTTTCCTCATTTTAAGTAAATGTACTTTTTTTTTTTTATTCTGTTGAAAAAATTGGCAACAATTAAATTATGGATAAAATATAGGTGGCTAATTTATCAGAAATTAGAAGGTTATTATCTTCACAGTTTAATTAATCAAAAAAAAAAAAAAGAAAACTAATAAAAAATTCAAAAATCGGGCTTTAAGGTGCATCAGGAGAGGTCAGTATGAACCTCCATGCAAATGTGTGTAGCTCTGCGATCAGCCATTTTCCTAAAAATCTCTGTTTATACATACACAATGACACATACACACAAACAAACATCTTATTTTATTATATGTATAGATTAATTATATTAAGTGAATTATATTAATTAAGCATGTTATTATAGTATGGTTCTAAAAATAAAAAATATCAATAATTTAATAAACTTGCATTGTATTAACTGATTTTTATTAATTCTTCATACGAAAAAAAAAAAAAAAAAAAAAAAAAAACTTTAAAATCTATTAGAATAATACAATTTTTTTTTCAATTTGAAATATTATTGCCTTAGAATATTTCACAAAAACAAAATTTAAAATAATAATAGGAATAACTTTTAATCTCATTCAACTGTATTGTTTTAGGTGAATCTTGCAGTACAGATTTTCGGGAGTCTTAACACTTTAGTTATTTTATTTATTTATTTTTTGAAGAGGGGGGGGGGGGGGTTAAGAAAACTTCTTTTTCATTGACTTATGGGCTGAAATTCTTTAAAATTCTATCTACTTTCATCTAAATGCATTATTATTATTATTATTATTTTTTCTGATTGAGCTGAATATTTATGTATCATGTTATAGGTTACCATTGCACAAATTTTGTAGATTTTGGGGGATCTAGCACATAGATTTTTACAAACAAACAATTAAAATTCTTTATTATGACAACCAATGGGCTCAAATAACTTGAAGAACAATAGCATTAAATGCTTTATTTGATTTAGCTAATTAATTTGAGGCTTCTCTTACTTTTATTTATTTAAACAACTGTTAGTTAATGTTCAAAACTTGAGTAAAGTGATTCTTAATTTAGAGGCCTTGTCATGAAGTTTATTCAAATTTTAGAACATTTTTGATTACTTTTAATTTAAAATTTTTAATTGTATACTTGCAGAAACAACTCGATCATCGTTTCCTGGCTGTACCGAGGAAGAAGTGGGCATTTTAATTGCCAATTGGCTTAGACATGCCAGACAGAGGAGAGAAAGAGCTGAAGGGTATAAAAACTTAATGTTTATTTATTCAACTCTCTGTTAAGTGCAATATTGCAAAACAAGAGCTCAGGCCAAAAGTGCTTGTAAAGACCATTTTTAAAGAGTGTTCGTTTCTGCAAAGAAAGTGTTTTATAAATTGTCATTTATGCATTAGTACGGTTTCATATACTTACTTGAAAAAAAAAAAAAAACAGTATTTAAAATAAACTAAAAATTACTGCACTAAAATTATTTAAAACATTCAAGTTGTACCTGATGGTGAGTTAAAAAGCTACTAAGCTTCAATTATCAAATAACATTCAGATTTTTTTTTTTTTAAACATAGGAAATAATTTTTCATAAAGCTTTAATTTTAAACTGTCTAGTTTAATCATTTAAGAAAGGTTTTTTTTTTTTTGTGTGTGCTTTTATAATAATTTAAAAAAAAAAATGGAATTTTTCTAACAATAATAAATAATAAGTTAATATATATATATTTACGAATTCAATATTGTTGTAAATTTTAGTAATTAATAGATACATGGCCAAATCCAAAACTATTCAGCTAGCCGAATATCAAATTATTCGGCTAGTTAAACATATAAAAATTCAATTTTTTAAAATTTGTAATCACTTGAAAAAATTCTGCTATTTTTAATTATCATAAAATTAAGATTTTTCAGAGTAATTAAGAAATAGATTATATTATGAAAACAACTGTTTTATCTAGTTTTAAGTAACATTAAAGAAAATTAATTATTAGATACATTAATCATAACAATTAATAATATCTAACAAAAGTTGTCTTTATCAATAACAGTATAATGATGTATGTTTCTAAAAAAAAAGTAAAATACGAAAGAGCATAATTCACATGATGTTGCCACATACATAATTCACATACATAATTTACATGATGTTGCCATCTAGGAAACTCCAAGAGATCAAACAAAGATCACATCCAAATCTGGCAGGAAAAAAGATTGACACAAGTTATAAAATAGCAATTTAGAATTTGTTATTGAAAAATGCATATGCAGTGCCCCAACATGCATTAAAAGTATCACATCTCTATCCCACAATTTATTCATATGAGAGTGAGAGGCATTTGCGTCAGTTTTAATGAAAGGTGGCCAATAAGTTGTTACTTTTAAATTGATTTTTCTCAAATATTGCATTTCTGGGTTATATTATTTTTATTTATTTATTTTCTTTGGAGTGGGCGTGACAAGATATTGTTATTTAAGAAATTTTATGTTTATTAAGAAGCCTAGCAGTTAATAATTTTCTTTGACTGTGAATTCAGCATTACACCACTACTTATGTATAGTAATATTTCCTAATATTTTTCCTGTTTTTATATAAACCACTGTTTCTGAATAGTAGTTTTTTTTATAATATTTTTTCATAATTAAAAAAATAAAATATTACTAAATGGTATTATTGAAAAAGTTTGCAAAAAATTAGGCGATTGACCTAAATATAGGCGTAAATCAGCCAGCCGAATATTCGGTATTTGACCAAATAGTTAGTATTCAGTTGGCCGAATATTCAGTATTCAACCAAAACTGCTATTCGGTGCATCCCTAATAATTATTTCTTTATACATTCTAGAATCTCACAGACTAAGTTTAAAATGGATATTAACGTTTATGATGTGGATGGGAAAATATTGGGAATCAAAAGGCTTCCGTGAAGCGATTGATTCCCAATAGTTATTATTATTATTATTATTTTTAAGTAACGAACGGTATTTATGATTTTTTTTAAAAACGGAAGAAATTGATTCAGTATCGGACGCTAGCTTAAAAATCGGAAAACTTCCACAAAAAATGGAAAAGTTAGTAGCTATGAATAAAAGTGAAAATAACAAATAAAGAAATGTCAAGTTTGAAAAATCGGAGTTTTTCGATAATTTTCGGAGTAACGAAGCATGACAATAAAAATCAGAGTACTTTGCGTGCATCTCTAGTTCAACTGATGTAAATGTGTCTACGATTGCATGTCATTTTCTTTTACTTTTAAAAGTGATAGAAACTATCTTTTGGTATAGTTGCTTAGAAACTTCTCTGTTAAAACTTAAAGATTGGCATGTATTAGAGAGGGAAGTGCTTAGTGATTGGATAAGAAATAATTAAAACAATAATTTGTTTGCGTATAATGAAAACATTAGTCTTAATCTAAGATTTTCTGAGCATTTAAAAATGTATTGAAGGGAAGGACTGGCTTTGATGTTGCACTTGTAGAGATTTTGTTTGGCTGATGGAGGTTCGTGTTATTTCAATCTGATCTTGTTTGTTGAGAGATTTTTGCGATTTATAGTGTTTAGATGCAACAGAATTATTTAATAAAATTTACTTAGTTGAGTTTTTCCTTGTACCATTCTGTTTCCTTTTTGTGATTTTCTTTTTTTCCATTTGTGCTATGATGAAAAAGTTTTATGGGTGATTTTTGTGTTATTTAATTATTTATTTTACTTTCAGAATGGCAGCCAAAATTGATAAAATTTCAAATTTGCATCTTGATTCTTCATTATATGATCACTCTTCTGCTGACTTGACTCTTCTACACACTGAGAGTACCACATAACTGTTATGATATGAAATAAATTAAATTTGGAAGAACTTTGTTCTTTTAACAAGTACATTAGGTGATCAAATTATTACCTTTTTTTTTTTTTTTTTTTTACACTTTTTAGATTTTCTAAAAAAAATCTTGACAAAATGACACAGAACTTCAAATATGCCAAGAAAGTTTAAAAACTCACCTGTTCTGGAAATTGCACAATTATTTAGGCATATATATATTATTTTGTCCTCTCAAGGGTTTTGCGTATAACTAGAATGGCTTTCCATAAAATTTGCAAAAAAAATTTCTGAAACACTAGATAAGCATTGTTCTGAAACATAAAATTTGCATGTATAATATTTGATAAGATGAGTATTTATAGTGATTTTTTTTTTATTTTTTTTAACTGTGCATGTGCGAAAGATAGAAAAAAAAAATATATATATATATTACATGGATTGAAAACTAAATATATTGGGCAACTTTTGTCAAAAACTCATTTAAATAGAGAGTAAAAATTAAGCAAATTATTAGTAAAAGAGCAAGCTAGATTTTAGGTATTTTCTAGAGTTGAAATTTCATAAGGTTTTTTTCACATGCTACATATTTAATTAGAAAATTCAGTTATTTTAACCACATTGCAAAAGTTCTTTTTTGTGAAAAACCCCTTATATGCTTGTAGCTGTAATATATTTTTATTTACTAAGATTTGTGAGTTCATAAGGGGTTTTTCACAAAAAAGAACTTTTGCAATGTGCTTGAAGTAATTGGATCATCAAAAATTAAGTACGTGGCATGTGAAAAACCTCTTTTTAAATTTCAATTCTATAAAATACTTAAAATCTAGCTTGTTCTTTTGCCAACAATATGCTTCATTGTTATTCTCTATTCAAATCAATTTTTGACAAAAGTTGCCCAATATATCTAGCTTTCAACCTATGTAATACAAAAAATGCTATCCTTTTGCTCATGTGCGGTAAAAGAATATTTACTATAAAAATTCATTTCAGCAAATATATGTGTAAATTTTATGCTTGGAATAATGTTTATCTAATGATTATAAATTTTTTTGCGAGTTTTGTAAATTTTATGAAAATCTGTTCTAGTTATAAGCAAAAAACTTGCAAAATAATAATAATAATTTTTGGAAAAAAAAAGGTTTGCCTAAATAATTACACAATTTCCATAACAAAATATATAAATATTATGCATAGTCTACACGAAGCTGAACATCCAGACAATTTCAGTGACGTTAATCATCATCATCAATAGCTTTTTTTTTTTTTTTTTTTTTTTTTTTTTAAGTATAAATATATCTAAATTAAGAACCGAAAAAGTATTTTATTTCTTTGTACTTTAAAACTGGCATTTGCTAAGTCTGGAAGAAGGAGGAGGAAGAATATTATAATAATAATAACAATTCTTAAATGTTTATCTAATTGTGAACTAAATTCTATTTCAATTATGTTCAAACTTTTAATTAAAAAAACCCTAAAGTAATAAAAAAAAAAATACAGAATATATTTAAAAATCATAATATATTATTTTTTACTTGAATTTGCATATTATCCAAGTACTTAAACCAAAATATTATATTTTTTTAGACATGACTAAAAATCCGGAAACAGCTTGGTCCCGATGATTCCTGATTTTCGGCTTTGTACTGTATGTGCAATAAAACAATGTGTTAAAGTTACAAGTCATTTATAGCTTTTTATGATACAGGGCGATCCAAAGTATTTTCGCTCTTCAATTTGTGGTTGGTCCACTAACTGCATTTCTGAATTTAATTGATAGTGGAAAATGTGAATTTTTAAATCTTTATCAGAAGTTTCAGGCCATTTTGTCCAGTATTTTTTTAGAAAATTGAAAAATAAAAAGAAATTCTGGTGTGAAACAGCCACACAACTTCCATTACCCACTATTCCACGTATCGTATGCATTTTTTGGAGATAATGTAATCAGAAGACATAAAAGTGACCTAACGAAGTAGTAGGAACCTAAAATTTTTCCAGTAAGAGAAACTTTATACACATGTAAAGACATATGAAACGAAGCTTACATATAGCAAGGTAAAAAGATACAAAAAAAAAGGCAGAGTTATTTTATGAAACACCAATTTCTGAGATCTAAAACTGACCTACCTAAGCAGGATGATTGTTAATTTTCCTCTAATAATCATGTAATACATGAGAAAGGAACTGGATTTATATAACAATTCTCAAGAAAATCGTTAGAGCTGTTTTTGAGATACCAACTTTTACCAAAACTCAATTATTGACTGGAAAACAATAATTACATACAAAAGGATATTTAAAAGGGAGTTAATATGGTGAGTTTGAAAAAAATCCGTTCAGCCGTTTTTAAAGGAATGTGCTTGCGAGACCTGAAATTGAGCTAAAATATCAATTTTCCTGAACTAACCAACTAATATCATCTAATTTGAAGAAAATCGTTAGAGCTGTTTTTGATATATAAACTTGCGGTCTCACTACCGGTTTCCGATGTCCCACTTCCATTTTTTTTTTTTTTTTTTTTTCAGTTTTCACCAAAATTTGGAAAATTCCTCTGTACACCAGACCTGTCTCAATTCTGAAGTTTTATAGTTCTGCCTTTATTAGTTTCGGAGATATGATAGCTAGAAGATTCCATGCATACACACACACACTGACCAATTGCTAAAAACCACTTTTTTGGACTTAGGGGACCTTAAAACATGTAAATCAGGTGAAATCTTGATATTGAATTTTTGGATCAAATACAATACTGTCATTACCTACGGTAGTAGGGTAATAGAAGTAAAAATCCTGATAATTTGATCACCCACTGTACTTAAAATATATTTTGATGTGTGTAATGAATGGAATGTAAACTGATGGAATGCTGTTTTTTACTTGTAAATAAAGAAAAGTTTGGATCATATGTGGTTTTATTTTATTGAACTTGTACACAGTTACTGTAAAAGAATATACCATTCTTGTCCCAAATGATTTTCAATGGTAAGCATCTTTATGTCAATATTCTATGCTATTAAATCTGTAATATAAATTTTTCAATTACTTTAAAGCTAATTTTTAATTGAAGTGTTATATTTGCATTTAATAATATACAAATAAGTAATGTTAAATATTTTGTGCTCTTTTACATATAACAGTAAGGGAGGGGGGGGGGAAGCTAAAATTTCCAGAAAATGGTTATTAGACAATTTTCAGCTACTAACAGTCGTTACTTAATATGATGCGAGTATAGCTTCAGTTCTTATAACTGTGTAAAAATATCAAAGTTTATAGGTTTTCTTCAACTAAATATTGTGTGAGGCTGCCCTGGTGAAGACCTCCATGTATATTGGGATTACATTTCATTTGTTTATCAGTTTATTTTCATATATGTGTATATATATATACATATATATAGAGAGAGAGTATATCAGTGGTATCTCATAATAGTGAATAACATTATGGCTATCTCCATACAGGGGGCTGAAAGGCCATAAGTGGCCATACATTATAATATAAATATTTATTAATCTTATCAGTTGATTTACTTATTTCAAGGAACATCATAGATATGTCTTTTCAAGAGTCAAATTAATGAACTTTTCATGAGTACAGTTTAGTCACCTGTATAGAAATAGCCCAAAACATTCACAAGATGCCATTTATATATATTGGAGAGATGGGTAATAAAATATTATGAACACTTTTTTTTCAATTTATGTGATAGTGATCTACAGAATTTCTACATTTTATATTTTCTTTAATTGAATTTGCATCAAAGTAATTTATCTTTTGAAATACTAATGGGAACATTATGTAAAAGTAGTTTCAATAAATATTTTTAAAAGAAATAATTTGGTGTAACACAACTTTCTCTTATCCTGTATTTCAATTCTAAAAAGACAGATTGTATATTGAGGAGTAAGATAATAAGAACAATTATTTCTGTGAAATCCGTGATTTTATAATCCACAGCTCTTTTCCAAATGTAAACAATAAAAATTGCTG
>CAWVNO010001064.1:0-140000 GCA_963930645.1 Salticus scenicus
AGTTTTCCATGAATATACACGTTTTGAGAGGTCCAGAACACGTTTTGACCACGATATTTTTTGAAAATGTCTGTCTGTGGCACGATAATCTCCAAAACCACGAGGAGTACTAACAAATGGAATGGTACAAATATTAACAGTAATATTATTAACAGTATTGCAGTTTTTGATAAATACTTATATAATAAACTCTCTTTATGTAGTGCCCCCCTGTCGGGAAGCTGGTGTCCCACCGTCGGGGAATTTCTGGTGCCACTACTGCTCGATGAGGTGCACACCTGCAGGGTCCCATGTACCTATATGCCAAATTTGGAAGCTCTGCGATCAGTAGTGTGTAGTATTGTTCATGTTTAGATAAATGTATTTATTTTCCTGTTGGAAAAAAAATAAACTCGTATTTTATTTTTTTTGGCAACAATTAAATTACGGATTAAATTTAAATGGCTAATTTTTTGCTATCATTAGCTTATTATTTTCATATTTTTATTAATTAAAAGAAAACTAAACAGAAATTCGAAATTCTGACTTCGATGTGCACAATGATCCTTCGGGGGCCACCTTTGTGTTAAATCTCGTGACTGTCCGAGCTACCGTTTTCGAGAACAGTGAAATATATATACAAATATTGCTCACTTAGTAGTATAAGATAACAAATGTCTTTTTTTTTTTTTTTTAAATAAACGCCTTTCTTCAACCCTACTACTTTTAAATATAGGGTTGGAGAAGGGCGGGAAGCGATATCGCCCTTACACAGAATTATATGTCAAATAAAAGTGTTCCTAAACCTAAGTTAATTTGTTTTCGAATTAGATTCATGTACTGCATACTCGTTATCTTACCCCTTATTCTGCAATCTGTCATTATAATATTGATAAAAGAAAGCCGTGTGAGTGCCACACTGTGTTATTAGGTCCATGGTCTGAATCTACGGATAAAACGTTGTCGCCAGTTTTACGATGGTTGGACATTCATCGAAATCGAAAATTTATCGAAATATAACTGAATAATTTGAAAGCGATGTTATAATTTGAAATAAAAAAAAAATTAATAGTCCTCCGTACTAAACTAAATTCTGCTTTTGCCAGAATTCCATCAAAATCTTTTTTTTTTTTTTTTTTTTTTTTTAGTAAAAGAAAAGAAAATTAATAATAATCAGTATCGAAAAAGTTAAAGAAGCCTTTTTTTAGACAAAAATACATAATTTATTTTAATTTTTAATGGTTGCCAAAAAAGTTTACGAGTTGGTTTTAATTTTTTTTTTTAATGAAAAGAAATTCACGCGTCAATATTAAAATTGATATAAAACTTCGTGAAAAGTTAAACTTGCAGGGTATTATATTAACGCCATTATAGCTCTAAAGTTTTTTTTTTTTTTTTTTTTTTCCTGCAACTTTGGTAAAAATCTGATTTTAATCTATTCTTGCTATAAGCAAACAGTTTGCTAAAAAAATTAATAATAATAAAAAAAAAAAAAAAAAAAACTGTTTTAGGATTTCGATTTCCAAAAATTTTGCAACGCAAAAAAATATACACAACGATATTCAATGTTTATTTAAATGTCTATATTTTAAACAGAACAACCATTTCATAGAAAACGATTATTTTTGCTATCCATCTCATATTAGAGAACCACGTTTATCTCCTATAATTTAGCTGTATCACATGCAACAAACAATGAATAATCAAAATATCCTTTTATGCGAAACCTAAAAACATTACATATAATCGCCTTATTACATACATTCTTTCAAGCAAATTCAATTGGGAAAAAAACATGAAAGCATCGTGTTATGTTTTATATTGCTGGAATAAACAACATTAAAAAAAAAAAAAAAAAAAGTCAGTTTACGCATATTGTATCAAAAATCACATGTTACGGGTAATGTCGCCTTGTCATGAAATCACGTGATCACATTAAGATAAAATTAAAAGCGTTTTCTTTTGAAACTAAACATTTTTCTAAAAAGCATTATATTCCTCCAAGTCTAATAAAATTGCAGTGCTTTTCCTTTTCTATGATTATATAGAAATCCCTAATAATGATGTAAAAGAGGTTAAAAGAATTTTAAAAGACGGCGTTTAGTATTGACGACTGATAAAAATATGTTTTGAACAATTGATCAACAGGGCTCATAAATTAAATAAAAACTGAAGCATAATAAATGAATTAGAAAGACCAATTTCACTTGCAATGTCAATTCTACACACCTGTAAACATAATTTGCATACATATGTGTGTGTGTGTAAGTGGGGGTGGGAAGGGCAACTAAAATAATATTATAGTTAAAAAAAAAAAAAAAAAAAAAAAAAGAACACGCTTTTATAGAAATGTGAACTAAAAGGTACAAAATATCTATCTTAGTATTGAAATGCAGGGTAAGAGAAAATCGTGTGAGTGACACACCATAATATTTACATACATTTAAATCTTTAATTAAAATAATTTAAAATTAAACAAAAACCATTTTTAAAAAATCTCCCCTGACTGGGCTCGAACGCTAGGTTCGTAGCGCGGATCTTTACCTCACAGCCACAGCGTTCACGTAAGGAAAGTCTTTTTTTACAATATAGATTTTTTGTTTGCTCCCAGAGCGGTTACAAACATACATACAGGTGAAGCTAATAAAAGCGTGTTAAAAAAAGTATATACATAATATAACCACGTTTCCTAAAACTATACTTTGTTTCCTTAAGATAGCCGGGTCAAGGTCATAAATCTCTTAAGACAGGAGAATCAGAAATTGTCCAGTTTTCTCCCCCCCCCCCTTTTTTTTTATCACACTGCACTTAGGGAGGAAATATTCGGGGTAGAGTTTTCAAAAGCAGGTGCACTGTTAAAAATTTCTGTAAATTGAATGTAAATAATTATCCAGAGTCTCAGTAAATTTACAGTAATTCTTAGTTAAAAGTGAATAATCGAGATTCTCAATCTTTATTCTGTATTTTCAACTCATTTTATTATTTAATTTTTTAATTAAAATTAAAAATGACTGTTTCTATTGTAGAAAAGCATTCCAAGTCCGAAATATAGTCTCACCAATAATTAATTAAATTAATATTAGTTATTAACATGAGTGTATAAAATAAGTTTTTTAACATCTCCGTTTATTTTTCTCTGTCATTTTACGTAAGACTTAAGATAATACATTACACAGAGTTTTCTGTTGAAATTTTTAACAGTGAGGAAGTGATGTGCAGAAAGAGAGAGGGAAGTTTTGTATCTCTTGTAACCTAGCAACCTAGAGTAGAGAAGGGGAAAGCGGATGACCTTGAACCGCCTCTTTTGAGGAAAAAGACAATAGCAGTGACGACATGTCCAAAAGCTGGGAGGGGTGCTAAATTGACCGACAGGTTGGAATTTAGAAAACAACCAGTCATTCGACGTTTATTCTCTGTCAATCAGGTGACTACCACCCCAAATTTTAACACTGGACTCGTTGAGTCAGCACTTGCGCAGAGCCTTCCACGGTTTCAAGAAATGTGGTTGAAGAATATCATGTATTATGGAACTGAGAAGTTCAGCTCTCGAAGGCGGTAAGTGCCGGATTCGATCCCATGACTGATTCGTCGTCATAGCCTTTCTCAATCTACCGAAATTTTCTCTGAAACTTGCATAAAGTTTTCTTTACCAGAACAAAACTTTGAATAAACATCCTAAAATACTAGAACTCTCAACAATTGTTTCGGTTTGAAAGAAGACACCACCTTTCGTCAGGCGAACAAAGTAGGCACGAGTGCTACAATCAGAGGTTTAGGATTCGTTAAAACAGGGAGACGACAAGCCAAATTTTTTCTCTCATTCTTCCACCAGTATTTTTCTTACAAAATTTTATTAGTAAGTTTGCACGATTGATTAAGTGAAAAATTATTATAAAAATATATTGGTGGAAGAATCGGGAGGAAAAAAGACGGGTCTGTCGCCATTCTGTAAAAAGACAGTCTCCTTCCACCTAGGACAGGATCTATGTGCAGAGACACATGTATTATGGAAAAGGAAAAGTATTTTTTCTTATTTTATTAAAGGATAGAAAGAGTTTTCATAAGCTTAAAAAAAAAGCCCATTTTAAGGTTTTATGATGGCGTTTTTTTAAGGTTTCAATTTTTTCAACAATTTCGCAACATAATATACATAATGATATTCAATGTTTTTATAAATACATATATTTTAATTATAGAACAATCACAACAATTAACAAACAATTATTTTTTTGTTATCCAGCTATAACCGAATACGGAATATTGTTTACCTTCAATAAAATTTAGTTGTATCATACATGTAAAAAAAAAAAAAAATAACAAATTATTCTTTTTGTAAAATGTAAAAAACTACGTATTGCATACGTCTTTCAAGCAAATTCGATTAAAAAAATATTAACTAGTATGCTTTAGCCACCACAAGACTTTCTTCTATATTTTCCTATACAAATTTGCTAAGTGCAAATAATTTATTAATTTTTTTATTTATCAAAATTATCTAGCATGATGCATGCAAATGATTTTCATTTTAGAGAAAACTATCACTAAATATCCAAAGAAATACAGTTTTATTGTGTATAAACAACATCTTAAAAAATGCGTTTTTATAATGATATCAAATTTCGTACAGTTATATGCCATAGAATTGGAGATATAGCCTTCCCGTTATCAAGGAAATTTGCAGTATACCAGTGCCACCTATTGGCCGATAAGCATCCAAATTGAATCAGTATAATATTCCATAATGGCCTTCTCACATATCAAGTTTTGTTTGATGATACGCAATAGAATCTGAGATATAGCCTTCCCTTAAATTGCGGAAATCGCTGTGTAGCAGCGCCACCTGTAGAGTGGTTTACACCAAAAGTCGATAGGCACTAATTTATGTCAAGGTGCATCTGCATATAAGTTTATATATAATTCTGAGCAGTAGTTCCAGAGATACAGTCGCCGCAAATTTTTAGTCACACACACAAAGAGACAGACATGTTTTAAAAATGGTCAAATCGTGTTCTAGATCTATATTAAAACGTCTAAATCCGTCGAAAATTTTTACGAATCGAATACTCTATTGAATACAGAAGCAAGTAAAAAAAAAAAAAAATCGTGTTTTGGAAATTTTTATTCATGAATTCATCAACCGTGAATATTCATTTTAAGTAAATTGGAGTGTAAAGGTTGATATATATATTTATTTACCAACTATATGAAAAATACCAGAGCCGGGAATCGAACCCGGGCACCTCCGCTTATCGCACGGATGCTCTACCACTGAGCTGCCCTGGCTGACAACCAGCTAGGTATTTTTCACATAATATTCGTTGGCGAAGTCAACGAGTCCGCAAACGCAGATATAACAGGTGAGACAATAATAATCGTAGCACAACTCCATAGACCACGAAATTTCATTTTAGAAATTTTTATTCATGAATTCACCAACCGTGAATATTCATTTTAAGTAAATTGGAGTGTAAAGGTTGATATATATATATATTTATTTACCAACTATGTGAAAAATACCAGAGCCGGGAATCGAACCCGGGCACCTCCGCTTAACGCACGGATGCTCTACCACTGAGCTACCCTGGCTGACAGTGACAACCAGCTAAGCATTTTTCACATAATATTCGTTGGCGAAGTCACCGAGTCCGCAAACGCAGATATAACAAGTGAGAAAATAAGACTCTCACAGAGGATTATTCCACCTAGGATTAGGACCCCCATGTGCAGTCACACATGTACACGGAAAAGTGTTTCTTCTTACGTAATTAAAGTTTCCAGATGACAGCGGTTTTATGGCAGATTGTTAGAAATAGTCTTCATAAGTTTAAAGAAAATAACCCCATTTTAAATTTTAGCATGATGTTTTAAAGTTTAATTTTCCAACAACTTCGCAACATAATACGTATATGCTTTTTCAATGTTTTCTCAATGCCTACTTTATACACTGAACAATCACTTCACTGAAGATAATTATTTTTGCTATTCAGCTTTAACCGAACACAGGAATTTTGTTTATCTACTATAATTTAGTTGTATCATGCAAAAAACAATTAAAAAAAAAAAAAAAAAAAAAAAAAAAACTTTTTTGCGAAATCTAAAACATTACGTATAATCAATCACCTTATTACGTCGATGTTACGAGTGAATTCGATTGAAAAGAAAAGCGTAAAATTTCCGTGCTCTGTTTTATAATGCGAGGATAAACATAGCATTAAAAGCGAAACGAAAAAGGAATTCACATGTCAGTTTGCGCATATTCTATCAAAAATCACGTGTTACGGGTAATATCGCCTTGTCATGAAATCACGTAATCACGTAAAGATTAACAGAAAGTATTTTTATTTAAACTGAACATACGTTTGAAGCATTTCCTCCAAAGTCCAATAAAATTGCGACACTTTTCATTTCCTGATTATATAGAAAGTCGTACTAAAGTTACAAAAGAAGTGAAAAGATTTTTAAAAAGACGGTATTTGGCATTAAACATTGAAAAAAAAAATGTTTTAAACGACTGATCTATAGGGCTAAAAAAATTGAAGCGCAATAAATAAATAAATAAATTGAAAATACAATGACCATAATCTACAAAATTATAATCACACTTGTGATTATAATTTGTGTTCATATGTCTGTGTGTGTGGAGGGGGGTTGGAAGGTAATCAGAATTGTAATATCCTGTATTATGCAGCCCCATAAATGGCCGAGAAATTCTGCTTTCGAATACGGTACACTGTAACAAATTTTGTCCTAGGTTGAACCGAAACATGGTACACTGTAGCTGCAATCATGCAATGGTGGAACCTTTTACCATTACTTGGTGCTTCGTTAAATCAAGCCATGGTACAGCAATAGATGAAGAAACCTTTTACCATTGTTTGGTGCCTTTTATCAACAAGGAACACCAAATCATGATAGTAGCTTTCACCATCGCATGGTTGCAGGTACAGTTGTACCAAGTTTTGGTTCAACCTAGCAAATTGAAGCTACTGTAGTACCAAAATCTGGTTCAATCTTGAACTGAAATTTTTAACAGTGAATATCGGGATTCGATCCCATGTCTTACTCATCGACCAAACCATTTAGAGTTTTTGAGACTTTCTTTGAAATTCGCGTAAAAAAAGGGGTAGAACTCTTCTTACTTTTTAAAAAGTTGCAGGTGACACCAGTTTTATGGCACATTGATAGACAGAGACCCATTTTAAGTTTTATGATGGTGTTGTAAGGTTTCAGTTTTCCCTACAACGTCGTAACATGATATACATAAGGGTATGCAATGTTTTATAAATACATACTTAAATACATGTTTTTAAATACATACAATCGCTTCATCGAAAACATTTATTTTACCATGCTTTAATTAACTTCCATTCTTGTTTGTTTGTCCGGTACAAATCTTTCAATCGATTTTTAACTAACTTCCCTACTAGCTAGACATTTGAAACTTTCACAATAGCTCGGAACCCGATGACAACACACTACTTAGAAGATCGATTTTCGATCAGTTTTCTTTTAATTAATTAAAATGTGAAAAGAATAACCTCCTAATAGCTTTAAAAATAGCCATTTAAATATTAGCTATCATTTAATTGTTGCTAGAAAAAAATTACGAGTTCATTTTCTTACGACATAAAAATAAATACATTTAATTAAACGGGAACGTTAAAAAATTATTTAAAAAAAAAAAAAAACCATATAAATAAATGAATAAATAAATTAGGCATCTCACAAAAAATGGACGCCGTTATCACTTTGAATTTTATACACATTGATACAGTGCTAATATACAGTGAGAAGCAAAAAAATTGAGACTCAAAAAATGCCTTATTTAAGTAAAAATTGAATTGAATAATAACATTCTAATAGTTTTAAAAATAGTCATTAAAATATTAGCTATAATTTAATTATTGCAAAAAAAAAAAAAAAAAAAAAAAGAAAAATTGACGAGTTCATTTTCTTTTGACCTAAAAATAAATACATTTAATTAAGCGCGAACATTAAAAAATTGTAAAAAGTTAAATGATGCATCTCACAAAAATGGACGTCACGATCACTTTAAAAATTTTATACGCGTTGATAAAGTGCTAATGTAGTTCTATAGCTACGATTCAACAGAAAATTTAAAAACATGGTATATGAAAAGTTTTTTTTATCTTATAATTATTTTTGTTATCCAGCTTTAACCGAACATAGGAGATTGTTGTTTATCTCCAATAAAATTTAGTTGTATCACATGCAACAAACAATAAATAAACAAAATTTTCTTTTTGTGAAATCCAAAACATTACTTATAATCAGTCACCTTATTACACACATGTTACAAGCGAATTTGATTGGAAAGAAAAAAAAAAACGTAAAATTTCCGTGCTCTGTTTTGTAAAGCGATAATAAACACCATAAAAAACGAAATGAAAGAAAAATGAATTCAAATGTCAGTTTACGCATATTCTATCAAAAATCACGTGTTACGGATAATATCGCATTGTCATGAAATCACGTGATCATGTAAAGATTATTAGAAAATGTTTTTTATTCAAACTAACTATTCTTCTGAAGCCTTTCCTCCAAAATCCAATAAAATTGTGGCATTTTTCATTCTCTTATTATATACAAAGTCATATATCAATGATATAAAAGAGGCTCTTTGTTTTAAAAAGATTGTGTTTCACATTGAACTATTGATAAAAATTGTTTTTGATCGTTTTTTGTTCTGTATAAGGAGTCGGATGCGGCAAGACCTGAGAAATAAGCGAAAATGCAGTCTATGATGTTTGAAAACAATTTTTTTTTTTTAAATCAATTCTGATATGAAAAAAGAAAACAAACTATGTGTATTTAAAAATAATTAAAAAAATCTGATGTGGGCAACACATGACTTCCTTATACACTTTTAGAAATATACATAATAATAAAAAATATTGTCACTGGACCCGAAACAGTTGGCTAAAAATATTTAAAAAAAAATGCATGCATACGTAAAAAAAAGTAAATAAATAAATAAATAAAATTGTGCCTTGAGGGGACTCATTTTAAAATCCTTGGGGGGGGGGGGGACTCATGTCAAAGTTGTGCCTTGGGGGGGACTCATGTCAAAGTTGGGCCTTGGGGGGACTCATGTCAAAGTTGGGCCTTGGGGGGGACTCATGTCAAAGTTGTACCTTGAGGGGGACTCATGTGCCTTGGGGGGGACTCATGTCAAAGTTGTGCCTTGGGGGGACTCATGTCAAAGTTGTGCCTTGGGGAAGGGACTCATGTCAAAGTTGTGCCTTGGGGGGACTCATGTCAAAGTTGTGCCTTGGGGGGGGACTCATGTCAAAGTTGTGCCTTGGGGGGGGGGGACTTCGGATCCGAAACAATTGGATAAAAGTGTTTAAAAATGCATTTTCACCGTGTTTCTGAACTATTTCGGAAGTTTCAAATCTCTAACTAGTCGGGAAGTTAGTTAAATAGATTTTCTGTTGAATCATATAAACGCTGCTAAAGGCAGCAGTGACACGAAGCAATTGGCTAAAAATATTTAAAAAATGCATTGTCACCGTGTTCTGAGCTTTTCTGGAAGTTTTAAATGTCTAGCTAGTCGGGAAGTTAATTAAAAATCGATTGCAAGATATGTACTGGTAACGCTGCCGAAAGCAGCAGGTATCGGAAACAGTTGGCCAAAAATATTAAAAAAACGCATTGTCAACGTGTTCTGAGCTTTTCTGAAAGTTTCAAATGTCTAGCTAGTCGGGAAGTCAGTTAAATTGCAAGATTTGTCCAAACCGTTTTTGAGTTATTACCGTTTTTTGATACATTATGGCCAAAACCAATGTATTTTTGCTCATTATGAACCTAATTATCCTAAATATCTCCAAAATGGAAAATCATACAGAGTCCAAAAAGGAAGGTGCAGAACTATATGTTATAACAAACCTATGTACCAATTCGCAACTTTCTACGTTCAACCGTTTTTGAGTTATTACCGTTTTTTGATACATTATGGCCAAAACCTATGTATTTTTGTCATTATGAACCTAATTTTCCTAAATATCTCCAAAACGGAAAATCATACAAAGTCCAAAAAGGGAGGTGCACAACTAGATGTTATAACAAACCTATGTACCAATTCGCAACTTTCTACGTACAACCGTTTTTGAGTTATGCGACATACACACACACACACAGACACACACACACACACACACACATACAGACGTCACGAAAAATCGTGTAAAATCGCTTATATCTCTAAAACGAGAGCTCGTGTTCAGACGAAACTTGCAGGTGCACAACTATACATCATGACAGTCACACGTATAAATTGGCAACATTCAGCGATCATTCGTTTTCGAGCAATGTGAAATAGAAAATCTATTTCGCAAATCGGGATTACTATACTTCCTTATACTTTGTATAAGGAAGTAATAAATTGAGAAAAAACGTGCTGAAGAATTGTAACAGCTTCGGTATTTACAACGTACGTATTTGAGGGGCAAACATTCAAACCGTGTTTTCTCCCACTCTCCCTACCCCCCACAAAAAAAAAAAAAAAAAAAGAAGAAAAAAAAAAAAAAAAGCGTTAGTTATTTTTCTAACTTAACATAAAAATATTTTGTCTACATATCTTCTTAGATATGTCTACATATTTTTCTAGTATCTAGTAATACATCTAAACAAACGATAATTAGGTTTTAAGATTAATTATTTTTTCAATTTATTAGTTTTTGTGTTGTCTGAATAACTTTGTCTGAAGGATAAAACACGGTTCCTCATTTATCGTAGAACCCTTGGCGAAATTTGAAATTTGGTATCGAAGTAGCTCGGACGTTTCTCTTCAAGATTTTTACTCACGCAGTTGAGACAGAAATTTTAATTCATCGCCAAAATGATGAGAAAAATTTAAAAGCTGCCAAGGGGATGTTATGCTAAAGCTATACCGAAGAAATTCTAAGAAATGAATACAAGTTAGTGATGCCAGGGAATGAAACACAGTTACTGCATGCCTTTATATGAAAGAATGATTAAAATAAGTCCTGGAGTACTAAATTAAATTCTGTTTTTTGCAGAATTTTACACTTGTTACTTAGAAAGCTAAAATAAACTTTTTTTTTTTTTTTTGTGTGTGTGTGTGTGTGTGTGTTAATTACTCATTTTGTCACAACATGATATGATTTTTCTACAGAATACACATTGTCTACAGAAAACTGTGCATATTAAGAACGCATGGCAGTTTCTTTATACGTTGTGTAATCATATTAAAATGCTATTAAAGGTTTACATTGGGATCCGAACGTTCAGAAAATGCAAATAATAATAATAATAAACTTCGTTCAAGCGTTAATCTATTCTATTTTAAAGAAGTGTGCAACATTTAACTAAGATCGGTTTATTAGTTTTGAAAAATCGTGTCCACCCGATTCAAAAATAGTCTTTTCAGAAAAAAAAAAAAAAAAACGATTAATACATATTTTAAATAAAAAGTTAAACGAGCCTAACAAATTTTGAAATCTCTCTCTCTCTCTAGATTTTTTACTTTCTTCTATATGTAATGTAATATAGAGAAAGTATTGGATTCGTGAAAATTTCCGACCTCCGGTTTTCGAAGGATTGACACGTTTTGGGATGTCCTGAAAACGAATTGATAGTTTTTAGAAAATGTTTGTCTGTCTGTCTGCCTGCCTGTCTGTCTTTCTGTGTGTATCATGATTTTTGTGGACACTGTATATCACGAACCAATGAATGAAATTTAACCAAACTTGGTATTGAGTTGCACCCTGACATAAACTGGTGCTGATTAGATTTGGGGATCAATCGCTCAACAGGTGGCGCTGTAATCGCATTTTTTGTAAACTTTTAACATGGCAGTATAGGACAAAATTTCGTATAAATGTACATAATGAGAGTTATTTTTAACTTGTGATTGCAAAATTAATAGAAATTATTGATAATAGTAGTAGTTAACTAGGAAAAAGAATTTGTGCATGTGGGGGCATCACTTCCTCCCCGGGGGTAAATTTTCAAGATGGGTATCTTTCGAAAGGTCTCGTCAATACCTTTTAAAACGAATGGTTAAACTATAAACCTGTGATAATTTAAAACAAAGTTATCGATTTTTTTTTTTAACTTTAACGAAAAAAACCTTAGAATTTTTTTTTAAGTATTGTTACTGAGTGAATTTGTATAGGAAAATATAGAAGAAAGGTCTTGTGGTGGCCACAACATACTAGTACTTATATTGACTCGAAACTTTGGAAAAAATATTCTAGACGTACTATACAATACTACATATGTTTATTACTTATTAAACGCAAGTAATCATCGGTCTCAATAGCTTGGTCGGAAGAGCGTTGACTCGTGTATTCGTAGGTCCTCAGCTCGAATTTAGCCTCGAAGATGTAAATCGCGTTATGGAATCTTTTGGCTTAACTACTATTATTATTTTAAATATTCTAGCAGATTATAAAGCTAATTTTTAATCGAAAACAGAATTATATGCCGCCATTTATTATTATTATTATTATTATTATTATTATTATTTATGGTAAATATTTACTGTGGTTAATAATGGCTACCTAATCAAAAACTAAACGATCAATTATTGTGGAAATTCAGACACTTTTCACAAATATCTGACATGATGTGCCTTTTAAGAGACTTCAAGTGTCAGAAATAAACAAAGCATTTTTCTTGCATCTTAAAAGTGAACATCGCATTTCAGATATATTTTTGCTTGAATTCTAGACACTCATATTTTCAGTATTAAAGTTAATTTCACGCAAAAAGAAAAAAAAAAAAAAAAGATAAGTAATACAAGTGTCTAAATTTCTAAGTGTCTGAACAAGAATATTTCTGAATGCCTAGTCTAAGTGTCTAAACTGTAATATGTCTTAATTTCAGGTTTAACAACATTATTCAGACACCTGTCTCATTTCATTCATACAAAGACACTCATGTGTGATTCAGACAATTCAGACGCATGTGCTATTTAAAATTTCGCATACTTAAACGTGTATTACATATGTACATTCGGTATTTCAGGCACATTTATGTCTGTATTTAAGACGCATCTATTTACTGCGTATCCACAGATCAATCGATAAAAACCTGATTGGTCGGAATCAGGGAACCTCAAAAGGTATAAATATAGCAAAATCTTAACTTCGAAAATTCGAACAAAATTAGTACTTTTTCTACCATGTATGCATGCGCAAAAGAAAGTAAAAATAAATAAATAAATAAATAAATAAAAATAAAAGTAAAAGTAAAAATTCTGTCAAAGACAGAATTTAGTTCAGTAGGAAGGCCTATTAATTTCGATCAAAAATTTTTTTATTTTTATTTTTTAATTTTAATTTATTTTTATCTCTTTTGACTGTCAAACTGAGCCACGTACTTTTTTAAATTGACTGAAATGAATTAAAATGAAGTGTTGCGACCTCAATTTCATACTTTAGTTCATTTTAAAAAATCTAATGGTCGTGTCGAAAAACTGTTTGCAGCACCCCTAGATTCAGAAAAATCACCCCTTTCATTCCGTACCGAATTTGTAACGGAACAGGACTGATATTTCTATTTTTTTTTTTTTTTTTTTTGGTGTTACATAAAACTGGTCAACAAAAACTCCAGACTGAAAATAATAGTCCTCCGTCCACATTAAAAGAAAAAAAAAAAAAAAAAAACCTTTTAATATAATAAATGTTACATTACGGTACGATATCCCTCTCACGCAATCGTAATTTATCTTTAAATTGCGAAATCAATCTCCGATATTTCATCGTTTAAAGATAAAAAGATCATTTCATTCAAAAACAAAACAATCTTTCACTATAATTAAGGAATGAAAAGTGATTTTTTTCGGGGCAAAACGAAACAATTTTGCAGACGGTTATTGAAAAACGTTTCTACGAAATTGCGAGCCGCGATCACGTGATGACATGTTTTCATGCATTGCGATGTTTACTCTACAACAATTTGACGTGTTTTTGGATGTAATATGTATCGATATTACGCACCATAAATTGTTTTTTTTTTTTTTTTTTTTTTTTTACAGTGTTTGTGCTACAGGAAGGAAAAAAATACAGCACGATAGACCGCATTCTTTTTTATTGAATTAACGTTTTAAACCGCATAATAAAGTGATTATTTCTAGTTTTAGAAGTTTCATGTTTTGAAATCGAACATGTTGTAGATTGTAGTACATTGAAACAGCGATTTAAATCATTTGTTGTGTCTAGGGAGGGAAAGCAACTTCTCCTCCCCCTCAGTGATTTTATTCAATTTACGTTGTATTAGTGCTTTTTTTTTAAAGCTTTTATTAAATTGATTTCAATTGAACCTAAATGAATGGGACTTATCGACATCCACTGCATCATACGATGCATTACATTATTAGAAAAATATACATCATTAGCAGAGAAAGTCTCTCTTTCCAAACCGTAAAAAAAAAAAAAATAATAATAATAATAATAAAAAGCCTGAAGCCTATTTTTGTTTTCTAAATAATAGATATAAAATTCTGTTCAAAACAAAATTTAATTGAGTGCGCTATTACTTTTCAAAAAATCTATTCTCTATTCTATAAAGACATGCGGCAGCTGTGTTTCGTTCCTTAGCAACGTTTATTGTATTCATTTTTTGTAAATTTTTTTCTTACAGCTTTATTATAAGACCCTCTTGGCGGCTTTTAAATTTTTGTTTTCATTTTCACGATGAATTAAAATGGCTACTCCAATTGTATAAGTATAGTGGTTTTGGCGAGTAACGTCCGAGCTACTCTAATGCCAAATTTCAAATTTCGCCCAGGGTTCCGAAACTTTTCCATTTCTTTAGCACGATCTTTTTCTTAATGTTACTTAAAATGCTTTTTAATTTGATGCGACAGGGAAAAAATAATAATAAACATCCAATTCTCAGAGAATTCAATTTAAAAGGTCTCCAAGCCAGCATATTGTCTAATTTCCGTTATTATTAAATTATTCCAAAATAAAAATGACAAATAAAGTTATCCTTGAACTATCAACTCAAATTCAAGCACATTGTTCAGTTTACTTTCTCTAACCCGTAAGGCAGAGAAAGTATTGTTTTTAGGTCAAATTTTCGAAATTGAGTTTTTATTGTATTTACACGTTTTAAGGTCCCCTGAATCAAAAAATCATGTCTTGACCGGTTCGTCTGTGTGTCATCATCATATCTCATAAACAAATTATAGCAGAACAGAAACTCCAAACCTGGTATTCTAAATGTGCATCATATAGGGATGCTAGACTAAACTTTTCGTTGAGATGCTGCTGCCTGTGTGATGTGTCTGTCTCTCTCTCTGTGTGTGTCTGTTATTAGCATATCTCAAGAACAAATAGCAGCAGAGATTTCAAACTTGGTATTCTAAATGTGTATCCTATAGAGATGCTACACTAAGCTTTTCGTTGAGATGAAGCCAATGGTTCGTGTACAGAGACACTCAAGAGTATTCAAATACATTACGTCTATGGGGAAAATTGCACGTAAGTAGAGTTTAGCATCTACAGACTGCACTAAACCAAATGAAACGAATATATATTTTTTATTTGCATAAAAACATGTTTCATGTAGAATAGGGTTTGGGAATCTACCACTGTTCGTTTACAGGGCTACACAAAAAGAACTACCCAAGTAGCACGGGAACGTTCTGTGAACGTCTAATAGCGGTTACAGCCGTTCAAACACCGTGTTTCGTGTCAAGAGAACGTTTGATAAGACGTTCAAAAATAGTATTACTTAGAACGTTCTGAAAAGGTTTGCTTTGTACCATCTATAAAACGTACAATTCTAGTTCTATGAAAAACTTTCAAGTGTATACCGTCGTCACACGTTCTGTAACAGTGTGATTATAAGAAATATGACAAAATGCCTTTTTTTCAGTTTTGTGTCCTTATTTTCAGTTTCAGATTTTGGTGGCATGCCAGTATAGAATAATCATTGAAATGTAATAGAGATGATTTTTAGGGAAAAAATTACAAAATTTTAAACTTTAATTATATGTTATAACCATTATAATTATTTATAATTTTATTTAAGTTTTATAATGTTGAATTTGTTCAAACACATTACTCCAGATTACTTTTGCAGATATTCATTATTATTTGCTTCTTAAAATGCTAATAAATTAAGTTACGAAAAAGTAATTTATTTTTTTATTTATTTTGTATATACCAAGAAAAAATGTGTTGGATATAATTGGCAATTTTCGATCTCCGGTTTTCCATATGTTTATACACTCTTGAGATGTCCAGAACACAATTCAACCATTCTTTGAAAATGCCAGTCTGTCTATCTTTTTGTGTGTGTGTTATCAAAGTTTTGTAGACTCTGTATCTCGCAAACCAATTGACGGAATTTAACCAAACTTTATGTTTAGTTAGACTTTAAACTAATTTGATAAATATCAGGAATATTTAATTAGGTATTGACCTAAATATCAGCTTTGTTGCTCATTAGCCTTTGGAATGTATCACCAGATAGGGGTCGCTTCTATGCTGTAAATTCCCCCTTTTATGGGGAGATTATATCTCAGCTTCTACAGTGCACAAATGCACCAAACTTAATATGTGAAACAGATATTATGTAAAACTACGCTGATTTAATTCGGGTGCGTATTTTGATCAAATGGTGGCGCTGCTCTCCTGCAATTTAATCCCGTTAACGTAATGGTAATAATTCAGTTTTTGTATTATAAATAATTATAAATACACTAAACTTGGTATGTGAAATTAATATCATATAAAACTTTGCTGAATCAGTTTGCGTGCCTATCTGACAAGTGGAGGCATTGGTATGCTGCAATTTAATTTCATTCAAGGGAACGCAATAGCTCATGTTCTATGATTTATAAATGCTCTAAAATTGGTACGTGAAATAGATATTACAGGAATTTTACTGATTGACTTGGGTACACATCAAATGACAGGTGACACTGCTACGTTTCGTTTCAGCTTACGGTACGGGAAGGCTATACCTCATCTTCTATAATACGAATACTTATCGAACCTTGTATATGAGATATATATATATATATAATGACAAAATGTGCTGCTTCAATTTCAGTATATATCCACCGACGGATGGTGCTGCTATTACTTTCTGCGATTTTCCAGATATCTGTATTTCAGCATCTTTTGGTGAAGAATGTACAAAATTTCATATATAAAAATATTAATTATAAGAACCTGCGTTGATTAAATTTTTATGTTTGAATTAATAAATTTTAAAATTTTATGGATGCTGTATCTCACGAACTAATAAACGTAATTTATTCAAACTTGGTTTACTTGGACTGTGACCTAAACTGGTGGCGATTATATTTGTTAATAAATCGTTCAATAGGTGGCGCTGTCATATCATTATTTTCAAAATATTTAATATGGCAGAATAGGACAAAATTTCGTATAAATGTACATTAATGCGCATTGTTTTTAACTTTTCCATGGAAAATTAAATATGTGTATATATATATATATATATTATATATATTATATAAATTTATATTAGTAATATTTAATTTTAAAAAAAAGTATGGGCGATTTGTACAGCACATTGCTTTCGCTATTGTATTAAAATTTTCAATATTCTTGTGAGAAAGGTCGTCTATGCTTTTAAAACGAAAGGGTGAACTCTAAATCTGTGACAATTTAAAACAAAGTTATCGATTTTTTACATTTTTCATTATGTAAAATACATTTCTTAAGGTACATATTTTGTATACTATAAAATTGATTTTTCTGGATATTTAGTGTTATACTTTTTTGAGATGAAAATCTTATACCTTTGCCATGGAAAATAATTTTGATAGATTATTTTAGAAAATAATATTTACGGCATTCACCTGTGCAGGAAAATATGGAAGAGAGTTTTATGATGGCCTCAGTATACCAATTTTTAAAAAGTTCAAGTTTTGAATAGTATGAAAATTCTGTATTAGAAACGGATGTTATTGAATAAATCGTGTTTTGCTTAATCAACAAATTTTCCCCGCCAGTAAACGGCCATCTGCAGTTCAGTTACACAGGAAGTTCGTATTCGTATGCTATCCAAAGTCCAAAGCTTCTCACTTCTGCCTGCTTACTCAGTGTAATTTGATTTTCTATTCATTTCTTAAGTTATTAACATTGGGATACATTACAGCTCCTACAGATAAGTTTTTCTCTTTTGTAAAATTTTACATATGCATTGAAGTCTTAAAAATTTAGTTTTTTTAAATTTATATATATATATGTATAACATACATTTATTTTAAACTAAATTTGCATTTTTTTTAATTTTACAAATATTTCAAGCTAACTCCTAAATTTATTTCGTTCTATTTTTTATTACTGCAGTTTAACATTGTATACTAGTTTAACATTGTAAACTAGCAAACCCATGCGAATTTTTCGCACTTTATTTCTTCTTTTTTTGCTTTTAAAAATTGAAACTCATAAATATTATATCGAATTCCCCATCTGATTAAAATTTTAATGTACCAGAAGCCAAATTATTATTAGTACCAAATTAATATTGTGCAATAGTGAGACCAAGATCATTCAAAGAAAGGGTTCAAAATAAAATTCATGACTTTCGCAGGCAGTAGAGTTATAGTACAGGATTTCCATGATACCTTTTAAATTTTTGTCGCGATGTTGGTGATGACTTTTTATTTATTTTGGTATAATATTTTGCTAAAAAAAATAATAATAATTCTTATTTTGATTATATTTTTATGTTATGATTTTTAGTCAATTTATGACAATTATTCATATTCTGTATAATCTTTAAAATATTTCTATGTTTAAAATGACGCTTATAAAGATTGAAGAAGCAATTTTTAAAAATACAATTTTCCACAAAATAATGTAAGCAGACAAATTTCGTATTTTTTTCTTATTAGTTCATTGAGTTGAGTCCGCATGCTTAAATAGTGTTCATTTTTAAATATTATTTTTTATCCTTGCGTATTTCAATAATTACACTACTATATCGTTTCGGCAAAAATTAATTGCAACTGATCCACGTTAAAGAAATATATAAATAGATTTGATCATCACATTTTACATTACACTGTAGAAATGTAAAAGCAGGGAGAAGTATTAAAAAAGAAATAGTTAATAAGGTGAATCTTAATATTGCTAAATGTTTTAAATTTTGAAGTTTATTTATTTTATTTTTATTTATTTATTTGTTTACAGAATAAACTTTTAATTAATTATTTATTTATTTTTCAAAACGTTTCACCACATTTTATACTGTTATATTTCACTGCATGTGTATGTAAAATTTATAAACTCAAAATCAATAATTTAAATAAATTTCGCATACGCATGATTTGAAATATGAAAATATTAAGTAAATTTCACGTAATCTATTTAAAAAAATAATAATAATAATAATAATAATAATAATAATTTTTATTTTGTATATTTTTAAACGTATTTAAAATACACCGCTGTTCAAAATTAAAGAATGGGAAAGCATGCTTTCCCATTTTCTTCTTTTATGCATAACTTTTAAACAAATAAACACATGGACATAAAATTTGGATGTCATGTTCGTTATCATATCATTAATCGAATTTTACATAACTTTAGAATAAGTAATAATTTTAAACTAATAATTATTAATTTTTCTCAAAAGTAAGCTTTGGAAAAAATGAAAAATGTCAACAATTTTAGCAAAGAAAACTTAATAAAAAATTGTCTTAATGATGCATTATAAACAAGTGAAGACGCACAGCCCTCAAATGTTAAACAAAATCCAGGTTTTACTTTCTGTGTTCACTTTTCTTTTACTTTAATAACGGAATTTAAAAAAAAATAAAATAATAATAATTACTAATTTGTATAAACTGTGATCATCACCAGAATAATAAAAACGTCGATAAATAATTTAATAACGAACGCCTTATCCGATTTTCATGTTTCTATGTAAAAATTAAAAAAAAAATATTCACACGCGAAAAAATGAAGAAAAAAAGAAGAAACAAAAAAGTGACTACATGAAGAAATATACGGTTTTAATCTAACGCATGCATGCGCGTACATCTTTAACCTATCTGTAATGCATCTTCATGACCATTTTTCATTAAGTTTTCTTTTCTAAAATTGCTGAAATTTTTCATTTTTTCAATGTTTACTTTTGAGAAAAATTTACTGATATTTAGTTTAAAAATTATTACTTATGCTAAAGTTATATAAAATTCGATTTATGGTATTTTAAAAAACATACTATCCAAATTTTATACTTCTGTGTTTATTTGTTTGAATTATGTGGGGAAAAAAAGAAAACGATAAAACAGTTTATTGTTTAAATTCTGTACACTTGTGTACTTCTTTTAACTAATTTTTATCTTTTGTTTTCCATTGATTGTGCATTATTATAGTTTAAAAATAGAATACGTAACATATCTGGGCATTAATTTGAGATTTCATTGATAATTTAAAATTTAATAAAATACTTTTGTGTTTGAATGCTAAAAGTTTGCAGTAAGTTTCAAAATTTAGACATAAATATTTTTAAATTTTTTTTGCTTAAGGGCCCTCTTCACTCACCGCCGCCGGAAGCCGAAGCTAATGTTATTCAATGGGAAATTTTTCTTTACAAATAACTTATTAAGTAATACATATTTTAAAATTCTGTTTTCACATTATGAAAATTCCCAGCTCTTAAATTGACGGAACTTTTTTAAAAAATAATTTTTTTAATTTTTTATATTTTACTTCGAAGCTGCAAAATACGAATTTTCAATATGTGAATTTTTTTTCATTTTGCAATTTCAAAATAAAATGTTAAAAAATAGAAAAATACTTTTTCAAAAAAGTCCGTCAATTTAACAGTTGGGAATTTTCTGAATGTGAAAACAGAATTTAAAAATACGTATTAGTTAATAAGTTATTTGTAAAGAAAATTTCCCCATAGAATAACATTGGCTCGGGCTACCGGCGACGGTAAGTGAAGAGGGCCGTTAACTTATTAAAATTAATATCCAAATATGGTTATATTCTATTGTTAAATTATAATGATGCAAAATCTAGGGGGGGGGGGAATAATAATTAGTTAGCAGGGGGCATATTATCTTAAAATTTTTCAAATTATTCCAGAACTTGAATTTATTTATTTATTTGTTTTTTAATTCAAATATTTATCTAGAATATTCAAAATACTTGATCTGTTGTTATACCATATTTCAATGCATGTATGTAAAATTTTAGAATATTAAGACAATTATTTATGAAAAATCTCATAATGGCCTACACAAAAAGGAAAAAAGAAAAGCAAAGATAAATAAGAAAATGAAGAAAAAAAAAGAAAAAAAAAAGAAGTAAATAAGAAATACAAAACTTTGAACACACACTATAAAATTCAAGAACTCGAAGCAATTGTTCCGGGTCGAGTAAAGACACAACCCTTCATCAACCGAACAAAGTAGGCACGAGTACTGCAAAAAATCTCCAACGTAGCTCTTGTATTTGCAGCACTCGTGTCTATTATGTTCGTCTGACGAAGGGTCGTGTCTTCTTTCGACCCGGAACAACTGTTGCGAGTTCTTCTATTTTATTATACATGAAACAAATTTTTAGCACGTTCAAAGAACGTTCAAAAATTGTTTACATAACGTTGTGAGAACGTGTGTATAGAACGTTTTCAGAACGTTTCTACACTATTTTAGAACGTTTACAGTACGTTTTCTAGAACGTTCTGAAAATGTGTATAACGTTTTGAAAACGTTCTAAAAACGTTTAGAACGTTCTGAGACCGTATATATAGAACGTTCTCTGAACGCTTCTATAACACTGATGGTGATAGCTACACGTTCATTGAACGTTCCCTGAACCGTACTATTGTCCATCTTCAAGATGGACAAATAGACGTCTATAGCACGTTCAAAGGGAACGTTCTTAGAACGTGTTTGCAGAACAATTTTTGAACGTTCAGAGAACGTTTCGGTGCTGCTTGGGTAGATGCTTGAAAATTGACATCGCTTGACATGCGACAATGCTTGAAAATTGATGGCAGTGTACTTCAGGTTGTGCCGTGTGTTATTAATATAGGATTATATTTATGTGCACCATGTGATGTGTACATAACTTTCCGAAGGTATATATTTAAGCCATAACATTCTTTTTTATTGTTAGTGGAAATGCTTTATTATAATATTTTACCATATCCAGGAAAGCTGCCCAGGAATTGAAATTAATTCCTCATAGTCCTATAGTGTAAATAATGAATTTTTTTAGATAAATACTCAACGCTTGTTTTTGTATATTTACACGTTTTGAGACTTCCTGAGTACCGAAGTCAAGTTTTTAACGTTTGATCTCTGCCTGCGTCTGTTAGAGTAAATTAAAAACAAATAATTTCAGGCGATCGAAATGTTGTATTTTGAAATTAATACGTTCGTTACTAGAAGAATTTGTTCAAGATTGATAAGTTCCAAGGAATGTTGTGTGTGAAAGTTTTCTGGATAATGTTAAAAGAACTCTTGAATTTAAAACAGATTTGAATTGCATATAAATATAGGTACAATAATGAAATGGGGGATTGAGGGGGTGGTAGTTCCCTTCACATAGAATTTTTGTCAAAGAAAAAAAAAAAAAAAAAAAAAAAAAAAACCCTTCCGAAGCCTAATTTGAATTGTTTTAACATAAGTTTACATAACAGTACTCATTATCTTACCCCTTAGTCTCGAATCTGTATTTATAGTATTAAATTTCAGGGTAAGAGAAAGCCGTGTGAGAGACACACCAGATTATTTTTATGCCAAATGTAGCCAAAGTATATCAAAATATGTTTTAAATAAAAAATATAAATATACCTTAAAAGAAAAAAAAAATAATCTGGTGTGTCACTCACACTACTTTCTTTTACACTAAAATTTAATACTATAAATACAGGTTGGAGATTAAAAGGTAAGATAACGAGTACTGTTATGTAAACCTATGTTAAACAATTCACATTAGACTTAGGAAGAGTTTTATATAATAATTAGTTTTGTGTAAGGGGCGCTACAGCCCCCCTCAACCCCCTGTTTCATTAATGTACAAAAAACAAGCGATGAATATTTAACTTAAAACATACATTATTTACCATATCTCTATGTGGAATTTATTTCAATTCCCGAACAGCTTTCCTGGAAATGGTAAAAAATTATTAGTAAAGCACATCCACTAACAACAAAAAATCTGGAGTGACTCCACTCGACTTTCCGAACATTGAGTAATTAACAGTTTTGTAGATAAAGTAAAGAAAGAGGAGTTGTTAAACAAACAAAAGAGAGAAAACCATAACAGAGTGTTTGAGTATTTTTCTACATATATCACACGAGGTTTTATTTAACGCTACTGAACTTTGAGCCCTTAGATCATAATGATAAAGAATTTTTCGTTGTGTCCCTGTAAAAATCTATAAATTCTGACAAACTTAAACAAATTTTCACATTTTACCCACAATTTTGTCAAAGTCCCACTTATTTTTTTTTTTTAATTATTGTTACTGAGTGAATTTGTATAGGAAAATATAGAAGAAAGTCTCGTGGTGGCCACAATTCACCAAAATGCTTATAGTTAGTGCAACAGTGATTTATAATATTCATACAAATTTTCAGCTCAATTGAATAAGGCGTTTAGATGCTATTGCACTTTTAAAAATTTGGTCTCATAGGCCATAATGATAAAGAATTTTTCTTTGTGTCCCTGTAAAAAAACTGTAAGTGCTAGATTCACCAAAATCTATACAGTTGGTTCAAATGTGACCTATAACATGTGTACAAATTCTTTGCTCAGATTAATAAGGCGTTTAGACGCTATCACACTTTTAAAAATTTGGCAAAGAATTTTTCTTTGTGTCCCTGTAAAAAAACTATAAGTGCTAGATTCTCCAAAATCTATACAGATTGAGTATCTGTGACCTATAATATGTGTATAAAGTTTTTGCTCAATTGAATAAGGCGTTTAGATGCTATCACACTTTTAAGATTTTGGTCCCTTGACCATAATGATAAAGAATTTTTCTTTGTGTCCCCGTAAAAAAACTATAACTGCTAGATTCACCAAAATCTATAGGGTTCTTACTATGGTGACTTACAATATACATACCAACTTTCAGCTTATTCGAACCAAGCGTTTAGACGCTAGCGTGTTCACTCACATACATACACACATACATACACACATACATACACACACACATACACACACACATACATACATCATCGTAAAAATAGTGAAAACGGACTCGTTGGACCTCGAAACGTATAGAAACATCAAAATCTCGAATTCGGATTTTTGACATTATTACAATACTTTCCTCACTATAGTGTTCGGAAAGTAATAACTAGTGTGTTGTGGCCACCACACGACTTTCTTCTATATTTTCGTATACAAATTCACTCAGTAAAAACAATTTAAAAAAATTATTATTTAAAAAAATCATCTTCCATGAAAATACACACGGTTTACATATTAGAGAAGTAGTATAACACTAAATATCCCCCCCCCCCCAAAAAAAAAAAAAAAAAAAAAAAAAATAAATAAATAAAATACGTGTGGCACTCGAGGACTGCCGCGGTAAAGCTATTGCATAGCATTTTTTATCAACTTATGCAATTATAATTATTTATTTATTTTATTTATTCAGTATTTTTTTTTTTTCTTTGATATTAATTCAAGTTTTTTCTTTGATATTAATTCAAGTTACACTTTTTGAGCGTGGTGACCGATAAGAAAACAAATTTTTTTCTTTTATTGAATAAATGAGAATATATCCGCAATGAGAATGTATCAAAAATATCCGCAATCGATTTGTAGGTATCGAAAACCTCGATGTACCAAATTTGAATGATCTAACTCTATTTTTTGAGAAAAGGTATTTTAATAGGTTTTTAAAGGCCTGCAAGTTGAATGGGGATATTCAAGTTTTTTCTTTGATATAATTTCAAGTTACACTTTTTGAGCGTGGTGACCGATAAGAAAACAAATTTTAATACAGAAAAGGTATTTAATAGGTTTTAAAGGCCTGCAAGTCGAATGGGGATATTCAAGTTTTTTCTTTGATATTAATTCAAGTTACACTTTTTGAGCGGGGTGACCGATAAGAAAAAACATTTTAATAGAGAAAAGGTATTTAATTGGTTTTAAAGGCCTGCAAGTCGAATGGGGATATTCAAGTTTTTTCTTTGATATTAATGAATAAGATAACAATAATGATAAGATAACAATAATGATAAGAAAACAAATTTTAATAGAGAAAAGGTAGTTAATAGGTTTTAAAGGCCTGCAAGTTGAATGGGGATATTCAAGTTTTTTCTTTGATATTAATTCAAGTTACACTTTTTGAGCGTGGTGACCGATAAGAAAACAAATTTTAATAGAGAAAAGGTATTTAATAGGTTTTAAAGGCCTGCAAGTCGAATGGGGATATTCAAGGATTTTCTTTGATATTAATGAATAAGATAACAATAATGATAAGAAAACAAATTTTAATAGAGAAAAGGTATTTTAATAGGTTTTAAAGGCCTGCAAGTCGAATAGGGATATTTAAGTTTTTTCTTTGATATTAATTCAAGTTACACTTTTTGAGCGTGGTGACCGATAAGAAAACAAATTTTAATAGAGAAGAGGTAATTAATAGGTTTTAAAGGCCTGCAAGTCGAATGGGGATATTCAAGTTTTTTCTTTGATATTAATTCAAGTTACACTTTTTGAGCGTGGTGACCGATAAGAAAACGAATTTTAATAGAGAAAAGGTATTTAATAGGTTTTAAAGGCCTGCAAGTCGAATGGGGATATTCAAGTTTTTTCATTGATATTAATTCAAGTTACACTTTTTGAGCGTGGTGACCGATAAGAAAACAAATTTTAATAGAGAAAAGGTATTTAATAGGTTTTAAAGGCCTGCAAGTCGAATGGGGATATTCAAGTTTTTTCTTTGATATTAATTCAAGCTACACTTTTTGAGCGTGGTGACCGATATAAAACAAATTTTAATAGAGAAAAGGTATTTAATAGGTTTTAAAGGCCTGCAAGTCGAATGGGGATATTCAAGGTTTTTCTTTCATATTAATGAATAAGATAACAATAATGATAAGATAACAATAATGATAAGAAAACAAATTTTAATAGAGAAAAGGTATTTAATAGGTTTTAAAGGCCTGCGCGTCGAATTCAAGTTTTTTCTTTGATATTAATTCAAGTCCTTTTTTTTGAGCGTGGTGACCGATAAGAAAACAAATTTTAATAGAGAAAAGGTATTTTAATAGGCTTTAAAGGCCTGCAAGTCGAATGGGGATATTGAAGTTTTTTCTTTGATATTAATTCAAGTTACACTTTTTGAGCGTGGTGACCGATAAGAAAACAAATTTTAATAGAGAAAAGGTATTTAATAGGTTTTAAATGCCTGCAAGTCGAATGTAGATATTCAAGTTTTATCTGATCTACTTTATACACAAATTTTACGCGTACAGCTATTCACTGTTGTACATAGATGATAGATACCTATACACCTATATACTTTCTCACAAACAGCTGCTTACGTATTCGTCCGATTTAGTAGTCTACCGAAGTCTGCCGAACTGTGTTAGGTTTTTTTTTCGTTACGGAATTTTTTGATTCGGTCGCCGCGCTCAAAGCCCGAGATAAAAGCTATACAATAGCTTAAAAAAAAAAAGTTGATTCTCAATATTACATTTAATTTTTTTTTTTTTTTTTTTTTTTGTTAAAAATGAAAAAAATTGATAACTTTATTTTAAATTATCACAGATCGAGGGTTCAATCATTCGTTTTAAAGGTATTGTCGAGCTCTTTTGAAAAAGACCCATCATGAAAATTTACTCCCTTCGAGGGGGGACTTTCCCCTAGGGGGAAGGCGAGGCTCCTACATACACAAATTTTTTTTCCCAGTTGACTATCTCTATTACACAATATATATATTCGTTTCATTTGGTTTAGTGCAGTCTATAGAAGTTAAACTCTACTTACCTGCAGTTTCCTCCGTAAACGTAATTCTCTTGATTGTCCCTGTACACGAACCATTTGCTTGATCTTAACGAAAAGTTTAGCGTAGCATCCTTATATGTGTATACCAAGTTTGAACTTTCTGCCATAATTTGTTTTTGAGATATGCTGATCACAGGCAGACACACACACAGATATACACACAGACCAACCGCTAAAAACATGATTTTCGTATTCAGGAGACCTCAAAGCGTGTAAATATAACAAAATCTCACTTTCGAAAATTTGACCTCAAAACTATACTTCCTCTACCTTATGGGTAAGAGAAAGTAAAAAAATGCTATCACTTATACAGATATTATTTTACTCTATTTCAAAATATATAGGTATTTGAAAGTTTTCAATACCAAATTGTAATAAAAACATATATATTGATATGTACATGTGTAACAAATGGATTAATTGTATGTTTAAAAAAAAAAAAAAAAAAAAAAAAAAAAACAGAAGTTAAATACGAGGCCAACTTAAAGAAAAATAAGAAATCTGCCAGATTCAAAAATTAATTTAGTACGACAGGACTATTTTAACTAATTACAACGGTAATTTTCCTTAACAACGGTTGTTATACTAATTTAAATAATTATAAGATAAAAAACTTTTTATGTACAATGTTTTTAAATTTTCTGTCGAATCACAGCTATAGAACTGCATTAACACTTTATCATTTCGTATAAAGTCTTTAAAGTGATCATGACGTTCATTTTTGTGAGATGCATCATTTAACTTTTTACAATTTTTTTATGCTCACGTTTAATTAAATGCATTTATTTTTATGTCGAAAGAAAATGAACTCGTAATTTTTTTTGGCAACTATTAAATTATTAGCTATTTTTTTAATGGCTATTTTTAAAGCTATTAGGAGGTTATTACTTTCAAATTTTAACTAATTAAAAGAAAACTAATCAAAAATTCGAAAATCGGGCTTTGAAGTATTGAATTGTCATCGGGTTCTGAGCTATTCTGAAAGTTTCAAATGTCTAGCTAGTAGGGAAGTTAGTTAAAAATCGATTGCAAGATTTGTACCGGACAAAAAAAAAAAAAAGAATCGAAGTTAATAAAAACATGGTAATGATAATAATTATAAGATAAAAAACTTTTTATAAACCATGTTTTTAAATTTTCTGTTAAATCATAGCTATAGAACTAACTATACATTAACACTTTATCAATGCGTATGAAATCTTTAAAATGATAATGACGTCAATTTGCATCATTTAACTTTTTACAATTTTTTTATGTTCATGTTTCATTAAATGTATTTATTTTTTCCAACAATTAAATTACAGCTAATATTTTAATGGCTATTTATAAGGTATTAGGAGGTTATTATTTTCATATTTGAATTAATTATAAGAAAACTATTCGAAAATCGAACTTCGAAGTATTGTGTTGTCGTTGGGTTCCGAGCTACTGTGAAAGTTTCAAATGTCTAGCTAGTAGGGAAGTTAGTTAAAAATCGATTGCAAGATTTGTACCGGACAAACAAACAAGAATCGAAGCTAATAAAAACATGATAATAATCAAGTGATTGTGTCACCCTGTATGTAGCGTAATAGTCAATATGTGTAATAGTCAAGTGATTGTGTGCACCCTGTATGTAGCATACGTATAGATTTAGTAAAGGACACTCGATAATAAAAACCGAAAGATTAATGAACTGCCGATCACGAATACAGCCTTTTAGATAGCCGCCGAACCATAAACAAAAATATATTCGCGTACTAGGGAAGCATTCGTGCATAGACTGGCATAATAAATTGCGTGAAAAAAAGCAAGTGAAGTGGCGCGACACATAAGAGGTGGGTATACCTTTTTTAAAACCGAAAGTGTCAAGTTTTCGTTGTGGGCGCGAAAAATTTCACCCAAAAAACATAAAGCGGACCCGAAATAAACCCATTGAAGTCTGACCCGATTTTTCCGGTTTAGAAAAAGTTCGCGTTTTTGATAACACGCAAAGTTTGAGTTAAAGAATTACCAATGCGTTTCTCCTATATGTGCTTTTTATGTAAACCTTTGTCATTTTAATTGGCAAACATCCGTTGTGGTCGTGTCCACTTTCAGGGTCATACAGTTTAGAAATTGCTAATCTTTCTCGTACCTCAAGGAATTACTTCGTTATACCTGTACTGCAACGTAAGGGGGCGTCCATTAATCACGTGAGGGGATCGAGTCGAATCTCACGTGGGGAAGAGGGGGGGGGGGGGTCTCGACAAATATCATCCCCCCCCCCCCGCAAAAAACAGTATAGAATTGCGAGAAAATTGAGTTAAATTCAAGTAAAACATGTTTCTTGACTTAGATATGGCAAAATCTGACACGATAACACTTATCGTGGCTATCCGAACGCCGCGAAGCAGTACAGTAGCATTTTCTTTCAATTGTCTTAGGGCGCCACCGGCCATCCATACACGCGCGACTCGATGAACGTTACAGCCAGTGATATCAGATGGTCGAAAATAATTTCCCCAAACAGGTCTTCAAATTTCCCCAAATCAGGGTTTTTTTTTTCGAAAAAATCCCCAACTTGATTTCTACGAAAAAGAAGAAAAAAAATTTTTTCAAAAAAAATACCAAGCAGATTTTTCTATGATTAAAGCTTAGTTTTTTCCCCAAATGAAGGCAATTTTTGAATAAAAATCAATAAATAACAATAAAGCTATTGAAAGTCTCTAGTCGTAGCGATAAATCATTACGTTGCCAACATTGACAGAAAGTTGAAGAACTCCCCAGATTTGTCCCCAAAAATTTTAAAAGTCCCCACAAACATTTGGTCCCCAAAATTGTCCCCAGAAGCCTCAAAAATCCCCAATCTGGCATTTCTATTTAAGTATTTTATTGTTCAATTTTATTACTGTGATTCTAGACTAAGATCTATGCAATCTTAAAAACTAGTCTTCAATAAAAATAATAAAGCAAATTGTGTTACTTGAAATAAATCCAATGCATTTACAGTAAAAATACGAATTCTGAAAAATCTCACGTGAGATTAGTGGAGGGGAGGGGGTCGAGCCGTCTCGCCGCCAAGAATCAAAGAAATAATTAATAAATTAATTTTAATAATAATAATAAAAATAAAAATACCTTTAGAGCTATAATGACGTCAATTTTACCCTGCAAGTTTAATTTTTCACAAAGTTTAATATCATTTTTTTTTTTAATATTGACGCGCGAATTTCTTTTCATTTAAAAAAAATTTTAAAATCAACTCGTAAACTTTTTTGGCAACCATTAGAAATTAAAATAAATTGTGTATTTTTGTCTGAAAAAGGGCTTCTTCAACTTTTTCGATACTGATTATTATTAATTTCCTTTCAAAAAAAAAAAAAAAAAAAAAAAAGAAAGAAAAAAAGAAAAGAAAAAGGAAAAAGGTTTTGATGAAATTCTGGCAACAGCAGAATTTAGTTTACTATGGAAGACTATTAGTTTTTTTTTTTAATTATAACATCGTTTTCAAATTATTCAATTATATTTGCGATAAATTTTGAATTTCGATAAATGTCCATCAACCATCGTAAAACTGGCGACAACGTTTTATCCGTAGATTGAGACTAATAGTTCTCCAACTAAAAATTCTTAATTAATTTTTTTTCCCTTTGCAGCTTTAAAATGAAATCTTTCCACACAGTCTTATATCCATAAGACATCTATAAACACGAATAAAAGTTAAAAAATAGTCCATTAAACTTCTTTAAATATCCTACAGATATCTATTAGAACGACCCATGTCACTGTTTTTGACATCCACTAGATGTCTGTTACATGCATCCAGTAAATCTCCAAATATACAATAACTGGATTTGTTACATCTAATAGATATAGAAAATATCTAAATCTTGTTTTAATCTACCCTGTTACATATACTAGACAAAAACTAGTATGCTGTGGCCACCACATGACTTTCTATATTTTTCTATACAAATTCACTCAGTAAAAATAATTTATTAAAATTATTATTTTAAAAAATTATCTTCCATGATAATGCAGACGATTTCCATATTAGAGATGTAGTATAACACTAAATATCCAAAAAAAGTCAATTTTATTGCCAATATTACATTAAAAAAAAAAATTGTTAAAAAAAAAAATCGGTAACTTTATTTTAAATTATCGCAGATCGATGGTTCAACCATTCGTTTTAAAGGTATTGGCGAGCTCTGTTGAAAGATACCCATCATGAAAATTGACTCCCCTCTAGGGGGGACTTCCCCCCCAGGGGGCGGGGGTGGCGAGGCTCCTACACATACAAAAAAAAATTTTCTCATTTGAATATCTTTATTATAAATAATTCTTGTAAATTTCATAATGATTACTAAAGAATAATTCTCTTTATGCACATTTATACAAAATTTCGTCCTATATCACCCTGTTAAAAATTTAGAAAAAGCGGGATGACAACGCAACCTGTGAGACAATTTTTATCAAAAGTTGATCGGCACTCATTTATGTCAAAGTGCAACTACATACCAATATTGTATGAAATTCGGTGCAGTAGTTCCTGAGATACAGTTGCCACAAAATTTTGTCACACACACACACACAGAGACAGACAGACATTTTCTAAAAATGGTTAAATCGTGTTCTACAGCTCTCAAACCGTGTCAATCCATTAAAAACCCGAGGTCGAAAATTTTTACGAATCCAATACTTTCTTCTATTGAATATAGAAGAAAGTGAAAAAGGCCCATGTAAATTTCGTCTACATTTAAACTCCTAATAGATATCTATAATGAGTACAGGATATCCAGGATATTTAATGGATATTCTTTAGATATCTTGTACTTTTTATGGATCATTGGATGTCATTTAGATGTCTATTGGATATCAGTGGCCGTATGGGTAATAATTTTCTGAAAACGACAATCAATTTCATTGTTGTGAATTTCCTAAATATGAAAACGGAATTTTAGAAAGTACATTAGCATTGAATAATTTTAAAAGAAATTTCTCCATCGAATGACACAGGCTGTCGTCCACGTTAAATGTAATATCCCCTTTTGGCTCCATACTCCCTCATACAATTTCCCCCTCAGCGGTCACCCGACCCCATGTTATTCTATGGAAAAATTTGTTTATAGAGTGACTCATTACTTAATGTATCTTTTTACTTTCCGAACACTATAGTGAGGAAAGTATTGTAATCTTGTCAAAAATCCGAATTTGAGATTTTGATGTTTCTATACGTTTCGAGGTCCCCTGAGTCCGTTTTCACTATTTTTACGATGATGTGTGTATGTATGTGTGTGTGAATGTATGTGTGTATGTATGCGTGTGTGTGTATGTTTGTGAGTGAACACGCTAGCGTCTAAACACTTTGTTCGAATAAGCTGAAAGTTGGTACGTATATTGTAAGTCACCCTAGTACGAACCCTATTGATTTTGGTGAACTAGCACTTATAGTTTTTTTACAGGGACACCAGGAAAAATTCTTTATCATTATGGCCTATGGGGCCAAATTTTTAAAAGTGTGATAGCGTCTAAACGCCTGATTAATCTGAGCAAAAAGTTTGTACACATGTTATAGGTCACAGGTGCACGAACTGCATATATTTAGGTGAATTTAGCACTTACTGTGTTTTTACAAGGGCACAAAGAAAAATTCTTTATCATTATGGCCTATAGGGGCCAAATTTTTAAAAGTGTGATAGCGTCTAAACACCTTATTAACCTGAGCAAAAAAATTGTACACATATTATAGATCACAGTTGCACCAACTGTATAGATTTTGGTATATTTCACACTCACAGTTTTTTTACAGGGACACAAAGAAAAATTCTTCATCATTATGGCCTATGAGACCCAATTTTTAAAAGTGCGATAGCATCTAAACGCCTTATTCAATTGAGCTGAAAATTTATATGAATATTATAAATCACTATTGCACTCACCATACGCATTTTGGTGAATCTAGCATTTATAGGTTTTTACAGGGACACAACGAAAAATTCTTTATTATTATGATCTATGGGCACAAAGTTCAGTAGCGTTAGTTAAAACATCGTGTAATATATTAAGAAAAATATTCAAACACTCTATTGTGGTTTTATCTCTTTTGTTTGTTTAACAACTCCTCTTTCTTTACTTTATCTACAAAACTGTTAATGACTCAATGTTCGGAAAGTCGAGTGGATTCACTCCAGATTTTTTAAATTCTGTTTTCGCATTTGAAAAATTCTCTATCGTTCAGTTGGTACTCGTTTTCTAGAGATTGAATTTTTTAAATTATTTATTTAATATTTTATTTTATAGTTAAAAAGAGAGAGAGAGAGAGAGAGAGAATTAGTCAGCAGAGAATCTCAGATTTCGGGAGTTATTATTCCAACCCCATAACTTCGCATTATATCGCTGATTTATCTTAACACTTTTTTGCTTTACCTTTTCCGATCCCACGCTAGGACGTGCTCTATTCGATGGTGTATGCGCAACATCCGGCCGTATCCAAGCGCAAAACACTTAAGACAATCCGGACTCCAGTGTCCGACGAGGTGTCGTTTTCGTCACGTCTGCGGCATGGTCTGCCAAACATAGCACCTTTTATCAGAATATCGCATCTCTCAACTCACTTCCTTTTATTGCATGCGTGACTACGACACCTTTTTATTTTTATTTTTTTGCGTCGTCTGAATCTTGCACGTAATGGTTAATGGTAGGCCAAAACTTCAGAGATAATCACACCGATGGGGTGGGGGGAAAGGGGAATGTTGAAAAAACAAGTAATTTTTTTTTTTTTAAATCAACCATTTTTTTTTTTTTTTTTTTTTTTTTCGTTTTCATAACCTGAACTCAAAAAATTTCATTAACCAGTACCCTGATTATTTTATTGTTTCAACGAAACAATTTTCTTGATTTAACCAAAATTTAACATTTATTTGATCACTTTGAGACAAAACTACGTTCCCCGCGCCTAGCATTGAGGACGACTCCAAAGGCTTTGAGGGGTGCCATAGTCACCTATGCAGGTTATGATTGGATCACTGGACAGGATTCAGTTATTCGGCGTTTATCGCCCATTTTCTCTGAACCACAAAGATTATCAACCTTATTTTAACACTGGACTTGTTAAGTTGGAATAAGTTGATTGTTATTTCAACATTCCTCCCTCCCCCAATCTTTTTTTTTTTTTTTTTTTTTTTTTTTTTTTTTTTTAAATCAATCTTTTTTTTTTTTTTTTTTTTTTTTTTTATCGTTTTTATATCTTCAACACAAAAACTTTCATTAACCAGAACCCTAATTATTTTATTGTTTCAACGAAACAATTTTCTTTCTTGATTCAACCAAAATTTAACATTTATTTGACAACTTTGAGACAAACTACGTTCCCCGTGCCTAGCATTGAGGACGACTCCAAAGGCTTAGAGGGATGTGTGTTTGTGTTATATGTATTTGCTCAAGTATGATCTTAATGGGAAGGGATGCACGTATTACATATTCTTCTTTCATACAGAGAGCATGAAACAATCTACGCTTATAACATCATATTAGGTCTAATTGTATGAGGTGCATTAAACTATTTAAAAGAAAATTAAACTAATAAATGTTTTAGAATTTGATACAGCATGGGTTTTTTCAGGTTTTCACAGGGACGGATAAAACATTTCGGATATATTCCAATCAATTGTACAAATATACGAACTTGAAAAAAGAAATGCTTGAACATTCTACTGCAATTTTAATTTTTGTTTATTGATTAAATTATTTACAGCCTTATGCACTAAATTTTTAAAACTAGGGTTAACCCGGGAATATGCTAGGTTATCCCAAGATTAATATTCACCACACAAAATCAGCAATTTAACACTCGAGTTAACTTTCTTTTTTTAATCCTCCAAAATTGGAGAGTTAACTCTGATGTTACATGAGCATGTTACAGTTACAGCGAAAAAAAAAAAAAAAAATACTTGTCTACTTTCTTAAATGCATTGGTATTTTATTGACCAATTAGTGAGATCTTAAAAATTTCTCCAGATAACTCTGGGGTCAATTAATCCACTTTGGTGAATACAGAAGCTTTCTAACCTAGGATTAAGGGTGTGTAATACAAGTGTTATGTGCACCATTGGTTAACAATGGTTTGGTGAATAAGACTGTATATCTAATTCAAATGAGTTTAAACATCCGTTAACTGCACATTATTCGGTAAGTTGAATGAAATCAAGCCAAATATTTATAAACCCCGATCATAAAATAAGTTATAAGCTTAAAGCTTTGTGTGTTATCTGAGGCATTGAAGCTTCCAATACGATTTCAATTTATTTTTTATTTTATTTATTTATTTATATAGTTTTAAGAAAATTTTGTTTAAAATTGGCTATAGATAGTTATTTTGAGTCTACAATCCAGAAATCTCCAAATTCAGTTGAAAATTAGAGATTATTTAAAATTATTTAAATGTGTCTTTTTGTGTGTGTTTGATTTTAATCGCTTTGCATTGATATTCTAAAATGTGAGAGCTGTCAATAAATCCTTTAACTTCCAACTCACGTTAGACGATAATTTTTTTTTTTTTTTTTTTTTTTTTCTTATTAGAGTAGAAACGAAAAACTTTCTTTCTTTCTTTTTTTTAATTGTGATTTGTTAAGCGATGAAAAACAAAATGCTAAAATAGGTTAAAAATTAGAGATTTCAACGAAAAATAATATTTAATTAAATTTAAGGTCAGCCTTGCATTGAGATTTTACAATTTACAGGCTAGCGTCCATGTGAAAATGGAAAATTTTATTGAAAAATAACATTTAATTAAATTTAAGGTCGTTTATTATTATTATTATTCATTTATTAAAATATTATACTTGTTTGGCGTTTAATTCAATTTTATCTTTCGACTAATTATGTGTTTGAAAATAAAACGCACAAAATAACGTGTCTCTAAAAGCCAGGGAGGGGGGGGGATATAAATGATCAAAATTCGGTAGGACACCATCTCAATAGACACCGGTAGCCTTCACCATCACAGGTAAATGTCCGTACGTGTTCAGCATACTTAGTAATGTATGGATAATGTACGGACGTGCCCGTCACGGTTTGTTGGCCATAGGACAGTTTTAACGGTGGGGAAGGAAAGAATTGCGGTTGACCTTTTGAGTGAAAAACTAGCAGTCGATTGATATCGAAAATGGTTTAATTGAGCAGTATACCCATGTGACATCTTGATGAGGGGATGTCAAACGGAAATACTTATGCAACTTATGGATCTACAGATCAGGTTCCTCACAGTCCCGTTTGCATAAACTTATGACTATGATTCCCACTTATGACTGAGTAGTTCATTTTTATTTAATACTAGCAGTTCGTCGATCACTATATTGATTGGATTGGATTGTGGGGAGTAAGGCCGAATGACTGCACTAGGTTCCTAGAACCTGAGGGGGAGTGCCCTCCGTGGTGGTTATGGGCTCCGTTATGGGCTTCCAGCCCATAATTACGCAAGTTTCGGAGGACGGCTAGGACGACGAGCGCGACCTGGGAACGAACCCGGCGCCTCACGTCTACCAGCTTTGAGTGCAGAACCGCTCGACCGGTGCTGGACCGATCACTATAATGATATTCGCTGGTCACTAAATAAATAATTTCTAAATGACTTCAATAAGGTGGAGGTTCTCAATTCAAACCGAATCAAAAAACATTTTTGAAGTGAAAACTTCTTTAGGCGCGTTGAGCACTTTTTGGGTGAACAAAAACCATAGAACTCGCGTCAACGACACCGAACGCTTTTCATGAGCTATTGAAGTGAAAACTTCTTTAGGCGCGTTGAGCACTTTTTGGGTGAACAAAAATCATGGAACTCGCGTCATCGTCACCGAACGCTTTCCACGAGCTATATGTATACTATGTACAATGTACATAGATATACCTCCGTGCGTTATTAGTATACATTATATATATACAAAGAGTATATCTCTCTACCTATATATCCATATATGTAGCGCACGGCGAGGCATGCCTCATATACACCCCCCCCCCCCCCACACATATATATGTATAAAATGTATACTAATACGAGTAGTATACTGGCTACTGGCATCGGTCTCTTTCTAGTTCTATACTCTATGTATGTATGTACTTTTTCCACAGTATATACATAGTTCACTAAGTACAAGCATGTGTTTTTGTACAGACTGTTATATTCTTCTTTTTGCTTTCAATATAAATTTTTAAATAATAAAAAAAAGAAAATTGTTTTAGTCATATTACAATATTAACACTTCTTTACAAACCAAAAGTAATTCAAAAATAATAATCTAATAGCTCGACGATACAATTCACAAGTTATTTAGTTTTCACTTCTATCGGCAGTCCCCAATGACTGCCCTGTTTTTTTTTTTTTTTTTTTTTTTTTTTTTTTTTTAATAATGTGTATGTGTGTCAGCTTATACCATTTTAACGGATGCTTCGAATTTGATACTTTTTTTTTCTTGTCTGAAAAAAGCCCTGTTATGATACTATTGAAATCTAAACAAAATACAGTGTGCCCACTAAAACCCGTTCCTACTGTTTTAACTCCTGAGCGGCTGCAACTATAATCATAAATGTGGTATGGAAGTATAGTAAAGTGGCCTTGCGCTACGAGATGCGACTGCTGTTTTTTCCATGACTCCAGTGTCTTTCACTTGGTGGCGCTTTAAACACCACCTAGGGAATAACACTGGAGTTTCCCTAGGTGGAGTTTCCTTTTGAGTTTCCAGCCTACACAGGCGTGGGCAGTACAAGCAGTACCGATGACATATTTATAATGGCCCGGAACATAAAATTCTACAAGTGCCGCGACGTAGTAAATCCAGTCCTTTCTTTGATACATGATTGGGCGATGGAGTTGAGCTTGGAGTTGAGCTATGGTAAATGTCAGTACATTGTTGTTGTTGGTGGAGTTTCCCTTGTTCCCCTTTATCTTAAAATAGGGGATAAAAGTGAATTGCAAAGTTGCAGAGCATCACCGATTTAGTACAAAAAGACACTTTGTAAACATGAATGATAAAAATAGAACGCTCAAAATGTATATTGGTTTGTTTCGAATTTCTTAATTGTGATGTCCATAAACAATTTCAGAAAGAAAAAGAAAACTTTCATCACCAAACACTTTTATTTACGACTAGCAGGTGACGCCCGCTTCGCTGGTCCCTATTTTTAAATGAATCACTATAATTACTGAATTCTCAAAATTCCATTAATTTTTATCGCGTGAAAAAAAAAAAAAAAAAAAAAAAAGAGAAACAAAATCTGATTAAGAAAAATGTCGCACCGGGTTCTCACTGCCTTCGGAAAAAATTCCCAAAATGCTCTAACTCTTATTTCTATTATTTTCCCCCTTCGCCACCCCCTCCCGTCTATCCTAATAATTTTACAAATTCGAAAATATCCGCAATTGATTTGTAAGTATGAAAAACCTCTATGCACCAGTTTTGAAAGATCTATCTCTATTTTTATTCTTTTTCCCCTCCGCTCCTCCCCCTTCCCGCCCCTCCCAATAATTTTAAAAATTCGAAAATATCCGCACAATCGATTTGTAGGTATCGAAAACATCTATGTACCAATTTTGAATGATCTAACTCTATTTTTTTTTTTTTTGCCCCTATGACCCCCCCCCCTTCCCGGCCCTCCTAAAAACTTTACACTTTCGAAAATTCCCCATTCGACTTGCAGGCCTGTAAAACCTATCTGTACCAATTTTGAACGTTCTAACTGTATTTCCATGTGTTTTTGCCCATAGCCCCCCCTTACCGCCCCTCATAATAATTTTACAAATTCGAAAATATCCGCAATCGATTTGTAAGTATCGAAAACCTCTATATACCGCTTTTGAATGATCTAACTCTATTTTTATTTTTTGCCCCCCCCCTCTCCCCTCCCCCCTTCTCGCCCCTCCTAATAACTTTACACTTTCGAAAATATCCCCATTCGACTTGCAGGCCTTTAAAACCTATCTGTACCAATTTTGAACAGCCTAACTGTATTTCTATTTGTTTTTGCCCCTTGCTACCTCACCTGGGGGCTCATTTTCTAAAATTCCAGAAATTTGTTATTAGATATTTTCATTAGCTATATTTTAGAGCAAAAATTTCACGTATATCTGTTTTTTTTTTGTTTGAGATATATAGGATTATGTGAAATCACGTTTAACGCATGTGAAATCACATTTTGCTCCCCCCCCCCCCACCCTTGGGGACCGTATTTCTAAAATTCCAGAAATCAATTTTTAGACATTTGTATTGCCTATATTTTAAAGCAAAAATTTTACGGATATCTGTTTTTTGTTTGAGATATGAAAGATTTTGTAAAATCACGTTTTGCCCCCCCCCGCCCCCATGGGGGTGCCAATTTTGTAAAATCGCTTCTTAGTGGATGCCTACGTCATAGAAAGAACATTGTCACAAAATTTCATGCTTCTAGGTCCAGGGGTTTGGTCTGGGCGATGATGAATCACCCCCTCACTCACTCACTCAGTCAGGAAGAACGATTTTCTATATATAGATGTTCAAACTTCTATCTGTCACCAGCAATGCGCATTCGAATCCTTGTTTTATCTTTACATTGCACACGCTGTAGCGTATCGAGTGACACGTATGTTATGTAAAGTTGAAAATACACTCACTGTAAGTGGTTACATCAAGTAATACATAGCATAGTCCATTTTTTATGATAACACACACAAGTCACATTTCTTTAACTCCTTTACTGCCTCGGAAATAGGAACAATTATTACTTGTTAAAAATGAATTATTTTTTTTAATATTTCATTTGTAAAACATAACACTGAAATGGCAGCGCTCCTAAAAAAGAAAAATTGTTGTTCTAAGAAGAAAGCTTGTATTTGTTATGCAAATGAATGAAATATTTATCTGTAAGATGCAAAATCCTAATGATGTTGCATCATAACGCAGAGCTAAAATTACTATTTCTTACTCATTTGGGATCGATCTGTAATTTCGAACGCAAGGGAAAATAGTTGGGCGACTACCAACTGCACTCGCTTATTTTTTCCCCACTTTAAAAAACTACCAACTGTACTCGGTCATGCAAACGCCTTCTGCTACCTGAAACCCCCGTTATGAATTTAGATCCTTCCACAGAAAGTAATGAAATAGAAAACGGAAGATGCAATGGGAAACCAAAAATAAATAAATAAATAAAATAAATAAATAAATAAAATCAATGGACATCCCTCCCAAGCAGCACTGAAACGTTCTCTGAACGTTCAAAAATTGTTCTGCAAACACGTTCTAAGAACGTTCACTTTGAACGTGTTATAGACGTCTATCTGTCCATCTTGAAGACGTACAATAGTACGGTTCAGAGAACGTTCAATGAACGTGTAACTATCACCATCGGTGTTATAGAAGCGTTCTGAGAACGTTCTATGTATACGGTCTCAGAACGTTCTAAACGTTTTTAGAACGTTTTCAAAACGTTATACACATTTTCAGAACGTTCCAGAAAACGTACTGTAAACGTTCTAAAATAGTGTAGTTAAAAAAAAAAAAAAAAATGTGACGTCATTATAAAAAAAATCCCCTCAGTACGAGCGTTTAGAAGTAAAAATTACATAGCTGATGACGAATAATGATACAACACATGAACAGGGATATGAATTACTTTTTTTTTTCAATTCAAATAATGTTTGAGAAATTTTAACATACTTACTATTCTTTTAATTTCAACGTATATGCATCAAAAATTCTATATTCTATGACAGCTTTCCCCAAAAAGTGTCATAACGTCTCTTTATACCTTAAAAAATTTCTTAAATTTTTGCATTTTTTAAAAATTTCTTTTTTTTCCCTAATCTGTAGATAATGAAGTTATAGTATTAATTACAAAACTTTGAATAAACACCATAAAATGCGAAAACTCGCACCAACTGTTTCGGGTCAAAAGAAGACACAACCCTTCATCAGGCGAACATTGTAGGCACGAGAGCTGCAAACAAGCACGTTGAGTGTGTGGAATGCGTTGCCGCTTTGTTTGTAGCAGCCGTGCTTTGTTTGTAGCAGTTGCGAGTTCTTGCATTTTATGGTGTTTATTCAAAGTTTCTTAATTAATACTATAACGCCATTATCTTCAGATTAGGGGAAAAAAGAAATTTTTTAAAAATGCAAAAATTTAAGGAATTTTTTAAAGGGATATAGGCACGTTATGACACTTTTTGGGAATTACAGTCATAAAATATGGAATTTTTCATGCATATACGTTGAAATTAAAGGAATAGTAAGTATGTTAAAATTTCTCAAACAATATTTGAATTAAAAAAAAAGTAATTTATATCCCTGTTGCTGTGTTGTATCATTATTCTTCATCTGCTATATACAACTAAACTCTTGATTTATTTTGCTTGTTTTAATCCTTGTGATTCCGAATGCGTCATAAAAATTTTAAAATGCTGTCTTAATTTTTTATTTCCTCGTTGCTTGTTTGTATCTTTTGATTTGAGTTTCATGTGGTTTTTACGCACCGGCAAAATTATTAAAATTGCAACTAACAATATTGGAATAAATTTAAGATTAGACTGATAAAATAAAAATCAATAAATAAAATATAAATGTTTCAATAAATCACAATCAGTCTCCCCAGGTTATTTAAATTTGTTGTAATTTTCTTCTCATTGACCTATGTGGTTTCAGGGATCTTATATCTGTTGCTTGGCTTTAACTAAGATTAAAAATTCATTTATACATACATATATATATATGTTTTTTTTTTTTTTTTTTTTTTTTTTTTTTAAATACAGGGTGCAAAGCATTGTGACGAGAATACCTTTATCTCCGCAACTATTGGTCGCAAATATATAGTTTCAGTTACAAAATGTTTTAAAGAATATGAGCATTTGTGGTATAACATGTTTAAATTTAAAATATCTATTTTTTCAAAATTGCAAAAACTAAATTTTTACATAGTCCCAGATCCCTATAATCATATTTAGAAAACTGACACTCATCCTAACAAACAGTTTCATTTCTATTCTCCCAAAATGGAACATGATATTTAAAGTTTGGATTTTCTAACATATTTCGGCCTTCAATATCGGTTTAAAAATCCTAATTGGACTTTGTTTGCATTTTCCCTGGGTTTATTAAAGAATTTTTCATTGACTTTTTAATAAAGCCCGAGAAAATGCGAAATAATCCTAAATTTTGAAACTAACTATCTCAGACAATTTTGGGTGCACAAAAGTGAAACTTTTTGTGTTATATTTTTTAGGTTAGAACTCAACTTACACTATTAGTGTCATGAAAATTGTATAAAAATTATCAGTTTTTGTGATTTTTAGTAAATTGATTTTTTAAATTTAAACATGTCATATAATGAATTCTTACATTTTTTTTTTTTAAATACATTTTCTTATTGGAGGACGTTTGAGACCAATTGTTGCGCAAATAAAGGCCTGCTCTCGACTTTGCACCCTGTATATTCTAAACATTTCTGGGTACTGCTTTGTAAGTCCATGGATAGTTTATAAATATATTTGAATGCTGAAGTTTATAGAAAGTTTTAATATTTCAACATAAAAAATAATTTCAAAAATGAATGTACCAATACACCGCTAAAATAATATATAATTGAGTTTAGAATATATTGTTAATTTATAATAATAAGAAATTGAAACAAAAAATTAAAAATTAGTTAGAAGGAGGAAATTTTTAAAATGTCCAAATACTTAAATACATATATATATATATTTAATCATAATATTTTTCTAAAATATTTAACATACTTCATATTTTTAAATTTCAGTGCATGTGTGCATACATATTTTCAGTTTACAGCAGCAGTTTACAAAAATGATGTTTGCAGGTATTTAAATTTATTCCACATGGCAATGTAATTGGTATTTTTTAAATGTTTAAATTTCTTTAAATTGAGTCAACGCAATTTTTACCTCATTTGATGTAATTATGCTATCATGGCATATTAAATAATTGATAAATGTAAATATTATTAGTATTAATAAATAATATAGTAAATCGTCCTTTTTTTTAAGCAGAATATCTTTTTTTATAAAGATGTGGAATAAAATTGAATTGAATCTTTGTTTTATTATGCAGTTAAACAATTTCATATATTTTATTTAATAAATAACAGTAAAGAGATATTTAAAATTGTAAGTCGGTGAAACTTAGGATATTATTTTAAAAATATGCAATTTGCATAACCTAGATTGTATATATATTATCATATAAACATTAAATAAATACTTCAGAATTTAAAAAGAAAAGAAAAAAAAAAGAATTACATACCTTCCTCATTTTCTTCATAAGAATTTCTCCAAGAAAACACCCTTCCAACTAGCATTTTACAATACATAATGACCAGTCTGGAAGGGCATTCACTTAAAATTAGCTCTCATCTTTTAAATTCTTTATGTTACTTCATTCAGAAGCATAATAACCAAAAATAGTCATTTTAACAATTTCCATCTCAGAAGACTGAATTAATAAAATGAATCCATAATTTCTAAGCGGTTTTCTGTAACAGGAGCAGTTTTTTCTGCGATACAGTGCTACTTACAAGTATCAAATGTTAGGCTTAAGAACTTACGCAGATATGAAAATGATTGTTTAATTGATATTAAAATAAGACTTTAATAAATAGAAAATAGAGACTATTACAGGTTAAAAATATTACATTTTTACCTTTTCTAAAGTTTATCCAAGTCATTATAACGCGAAAACTGAACAAAACAGATTACATTACACGTTTTAAAATTACCGCTTCACATAACGGCACGACATTCCCAAGACCTTTGAATTTGCACGGTCAGCGAGAATTAAATAAATGCAATCCACAGATGTCAGTTTCATCTGCTCTTCCCTTGTTACATCCGGAATAATCATGTTTCAAAGTTCAACGTTTGAAAGTAGAAAACATATGGTCAATATTTTAAGGAAAAATGGAGCTGAGTTAAACAATTATTTAAATTTTTATAAAGTATTTGAAAAACTTATGAGATCACTTTATTTTTCCATTTTAAAATCTCGAATTAAACGGAAAAGCATATTTTGTTTTAGTGTATATTTTAGTATTGAATAAAATATTCAGTGAAAATAAATAAAATAAAATAAGAACAATCAAACAGAGTAACGATTTAACAACATTATCAATATTGATAATTTATCAGTAACATTTAAACTTAAATAGAATCATAAATAAAATATAATAAAAGTTTAAAATTATGCTTAAAGAAAAGAAGAAAAAAACTCATTCTGTAACTTCCCGATGAGTATTAGAGACCGCGAGGTTCTACTCTCGAACCTTACAGACGGGAAGTGTTGGCTTCGATTCCTGGTCACGCTCGTCGACTTAGGTTTTCGGTGTTTTCCCGTGATTTTCTTTGAAACTCGCTTAAAGCACTATATTACTTATTCAATAACATCCGTGATTAGCTTTTTGTATCTAAACTTTGGGTCTGGGGAATGCATAGATTTTCATGACAGAAGACAATCATTTTTATGCTGCATAGAAGATCTTAGAAAATGTATTTTTCTAAGGGTTTATTATTATTATTATTACAAATGAAAAAAAAAAAAAAACGGTAAATTTGTTTTAAATCATCAGAAAACGATGTTTCAATTATTCGTTTTAAAGGTGATATCGAATTCTTTTGAAAGATAATTATAGTGAAAATTTTTATCCACCCTTCCCCCATCCCCCAGGGATGATGCATACTTATTCCTAGGGGAAAAAACAATGTCCTATGAATGATAATAATAAAAAAAAACTGTTTGACTATTACTCGTTATACAGCCAAATTGAATCAATATTATATATCAAATGTATGTCACGCAGAAGGTTTGGTGAGTATATATATTACAGAAGCTGATAGATAGCCTTTCTGTGAATGGAAAATATTGGAACGTGGCAGTGCCACCTGTCGTCCGATATGCACCCAAAGGCAATCTGTAGAGTTTTACGTAATATTAATTTCACTTACCAAATTTACAATATTTATAAATCACAGAAGTTGAGATTTTTCGTTTCTGTTATGAGATTAAATTGCAACATAGCCACGCCACCTGTTGGCCGATGTGCATCCAAAATGGAACAGTAAAGCTTTACATAAAATCGATTTCACTTATAACTTCAGTGTATCACAAAATTTATTGTTAAATCACAAGAGTTAAAATATTGCCTTTCCGTTAAAATGATTAAATTGCAGATTAGCAACGCCACCTGTTGGACAATGTATACATCCAAATTGTATTAGCAGAGGTTATGATGATATATGCCAATATATCATGTTTAATACATTTGTACACTATAGAAGCTGAGATATAGCCGTCCCATAAATGGAGGGTTTCATTGCATAGCACCGTAATCTATCGGGCGATATATCCCAAATGAAATTCAAATAAACTCCAATTTAGGGCAAGATCTAATATTGTAACAAGTTTGGTCGAATTCCATACATTGATTCCTGAAATACAAAATCCACAAAATTTTTCCATGAGTTTAAAATTTTGTAATTTTTTTTCACCTCACCGCTACTGATTATTGGGAAGCATTCTTTACTGACGTGCTAACAAAACGTTAAACTGAAAATGTAAAAAATGCTCTATTCTCTATCATGCTAAAAATTATAAATTTCGAATAACTTACGAAGTTTTTAAATTAGAATGTTGCAAATCTATCAATAAGATTCTTATCAATATCATAAGTGATATTTTAAAACTGGTCCGATCTCTCTGCAATCATTTGTTCTTGAGATATCGTGTACATGAACTAACGGGCTATCACACTAATAGGTGCCGATACACATTAACAGATACCATACCAACCTTTTGACTTCCGGATACCTCACGCCACAAAACGTGTAAAAAAATCAAAAGCTGAAGTCAAAAATTTTAAAGGTTAACCTAGTTTCCCAACCAATAGTACTAAAAAGTCATTTTGTCATATTCGTTATAATTACACTGTTACAGAACGTGTTATGACGGTGTCACACTTGAACGTTCTATATAGAACTAGAATTGTACGTTTTATAGATGGTACAAATCAAACATTTTCAGAACGTTCTAAATAATACTATTTCTGAACGTGTTTTAGAACGTTCTTTTGACACGAAACACGGTGTTTGAACTATTGAAACCGTTATTAGACGTTCACAGAACGTTCCTGTGCTACTTGGGCTACCTCGCTATGCATGAATCTGAGAATGTCTGTAACTCGGCAATCACTACCACGCAAGTAAAAAGCAAAAAAAAAAAAAAAAAAAAAAAAAAATCACTGGACACCCCTACCGCGCTGTGCATGATTCTGAAAACGCACATAACTCGCTTCCGCGGCAATCACTATCACGCACGTTAAAACAAAAAACAAAAAAACATCACTGGACACCCCTACCTCGCTGTGCATGAATCTGAAAACGCACGTAACTCGCTTCCGCGGCAATCACTATCACGCACGTTAAAACTAAAAAAAATCACTGGACCCTCCTACCTCGCTGTGCATGAATCTGAAAACGCACGTAACTCGGTTCTGCAGCAATCATTATCACGCACGTTAAAAAACAAAACAACAACAAGAAAATCCCTCGACACCCCAAGTCGCTGTGCATGAATCTGAAAACGCACGTAACTCGGTTCTGTGGCAATCACTATAACGCACGTTAAAAAAAAAAAAAAAAAAAAAAAAAAAAAAAACATCACTGGACACCCCCTACCTTGCTGTGCATGAATCTGAAAACGCACATAATCGGTTCCGAGGCAATACTATCACGCACGTTAAAACCAAAAACACATCACTGGACACCCCTACCTCGCTGTGTAGGAATCTGAGAACGCCCGTAACTCGCTTCCGTGGTAGTCACTACCACGCGCGTAAAAAAAAAAAAAAAAAAAAAAAAAAAAATCACTGGACACCCTTATCTCGCTGTGTATGAATCTGAAAACGCAGGTAACTCGGTTAAATTACAAATAAAATTATAAACTTCCAGCTAGGGCAGTTAGTATAATTCCGCTAAGAAACTTTTGGGTTCTTCCTATTCAGAGCGAAGGGGTGGCAAGATAGAAACTTGGATAACACCCGTTTTAATGTATGGCAGGGCATGTACCTAGAGTCGATTCTTTTCTTGGCGCTTATCAATGAACTTTTGATCAAACTCCAGCCAACAGAGGCATGGGCAGTACAAGCAGTACCGATGACATATTTCTAATGGCCTGGAACCAGTGTTACCAGATTTGGGGACTTTTTTATTCAACATCCACCATTAAATTTTTATAGCAATAGTTGTCTAATCACATCGAAGATTAATCGTCTATTATGTATGTCAAATTTTACTTCTCTAAATTATTGGTGGTAGTTGAATAAAAAAGTCCCCAAGTCTGGCAACACTGCCTGGAACACAAAATTCTACAGGTGCCGCAACGTAGTAAATCCAGTCCTTTCTATGACACATGATTGGGCGACGGAGTTTAAACTGGAGTTGAGCTATATGGTAAATGTCAGTACACTGTTTTATCGGCCTCAGGAAAAAAATAAAACGTGCTGTCTCTTGGTTCATTTAGATAAACGGTTAAAAGGTGGCGTTCTATGGGCAAATTAAATCTGTACTGATAAGTATAAAGGATTTAAGTCCAAAAGGGCCGATTTTGAGTTAAGTACATAGACTCAGAAAAAAATTCTCTATCGATTGGTATAAAGGATTTAAATTCATGTCAATTAGTCTTTGAGAAAATCCATTGGGAAAAAAAGATTCAAGTCAGAAATTTAGCATTCATCTTTCGTATAAAATATTTAATTCCATTTTTCCCTTTATTAAATGAAGCTTGACAATCACTGAATAGTATAAAGCGTATAAACCAACATAATTCCTTTTTCCTAATCGATTCTGCTCATTAGTTTTTAGTTAGTTTAACTTTATTTTTCGTCTCCTGAAAAATCAAGAATATGGACTTAAATCCTTTATACTTATCAGTACAGAAATAGCTTGGAGTTGTGTTTGATACGGATTAAAGTTCCATGCCCCACCTGGTTCTTATCCCGGAAAAGGCGGCCAAAACAGGATTCAGTACAAACAAAGCCAACTAGTTTCTGAAGATCTAGGTCAGGAAAGCAGTGTACTTGGCTGTTTGACAAGAAAATAATACTGTACGTGGCACTTGTGTGATACAAAAACCACATTAATTTCCAAAACATGTTACAATTACAAACAACACAGCGGGATCTGCTGCTCTGGGTGAGTAAATATTATGACACGGTTCGTACGGACGCGTTGAAAGTTTTGGCAGGGGTTCCATACTTGTTTCTAAATGCAGAGAAACCTTCCGTGAGCCTAACAAGATGGGTAGAGTATTAAAGATCTCTATCTCAGTTCAGTTGCGGCAGAGAATTGGAAATTTAATCTTAGGAGAAAAGACCTCGAGACTCTCTTGGTCTATGGATTCGAAGGCAGAATTGTCAAGTTTTTTACTACACCGAATGTTCAAGATGGAGGAGGGTAGAGTGGACTGTGCACTTTTCAGAGTCTCTGGATGGGGTTCGTAGAAGAGTTTCAGTTCCAGTTAACTTGAATCCTTACAAAATAAATAAATTTTATTATTTTCTGTATTTATGGTGATTATCTTATTATTTTTCCATTTTTAGCGGATTTTTATGGTGTGCCTACAACCGGATACATTTTTTTTTATTTTTATTTATTTTTTTTTTTTTTGGGGGGGGGGGGCTAAAATTTATCACTTCACAAAATTGGCGATAACATTTTTCTGATTGACGGAATCAATACAGTTACTTTATCAAACGTTAGCTAAAGGTTCTAGCTTTCTATTGGTATTTATATATTTGCCTAATATTTACTCTATCAAAAGTTATAAGCCAAAATCAAAACTGCGCCCACAACAGGAGATGTTCCCCTACTTGTGAAGAGTTACTGGTCCAGTTAGACCAACACCTCCTGTAATAATGCCTCCGGGCTGAGCTCTACGTCATGGAAGATCGGCCGATTTTATCCAATCAACACTTCCTATGATACATGTTGGATCGTGAGGATTGGATGAAGTCGGCCGATTTTCCGTGACGTAGAGCTCTGCTCGGAGGCATTATTACAGGTGGTGTTGGTTAGACGCCCTAAAAAGGTGTAAGAACAGCCAATGGTATCCTTGAGGAGAGCTTTAAAGCGTACAGTCGGCTGCAAAATTATTCGAGCACTAGCAATAATCCCTGTCTAAAAAAAGTACACTTAATACTGCTTTGTTAAATAAATCCTTATCGAGACATGTTCTTAGTCAGTCTAAGAACATGATTCGACAAGGATTTATTTAACAAAACAGTCTTAAGTGTACTTTTTTAATATAGGAATTATTGGCTAGTGCTCGAATAATTTTGCAGCCGACTGTATGCTGTGAAGACTTCTAAGATGCTGCAGAGCATAGAAAACCTAACTAATGACCTTGAAAGTGAAACGGCTAAAAGAAATACAGAGCTCCGAGCACAGGTACAGAATGAGCCACGACATCGGGGAAGGAGTTATACAGAGAGGTGCTTCGAAAATGGCGAAGTTCACCCGACGTACGAATTATCTCGTAAAACAGGATAAGTTCCTGAGTGAAGACACGTCACTGAAGATCGTAGCACACATAATCTTCACGGATCCCGTAACGAGTGTTTCTATGCGTCTATCTCTAAAGGATAAGTTACTCCCTACTGTCCTAGATGTCAGGACCCTCAATCTGTACTTCGAGATCACGCTATTCAGAGTAGAAGAATAACGTGGGGACAAGCTGAAATTGGACATCACGCAACACTTCCACTTTTAAGAGACTGAGTAGATAATTCACCTTGAACTTACACGTCTAGATCTAGAGTTTATAAGCTCTTTAATAGATGGTAGACCGTACTGAGCTCTCCAAATCTCTGCTATACGAGGACATTATGCGCAACCTTTAGGACGGCCGTTTCTAAGTATCTGGTCTTCCAGTACTCTGAGCTCTCCCAGCCATTTATCGAACAGATCTCGATGGTTGGCTGGCAACTGACACATTATCTCCAGATACCAGAAAGTAGTGGTATTTATAGAAAGACATGCAAAAGACTTCGACGGGACTTTTGCAGGAGCCTTTCCTAGAGATAAACATTGATAAACTCCACTGGCGTTATTTCTCGCAATATCAAAGATTTTCAGAAAGCTTTATCCGGAGCTATAAGAACGTGGACATGGAGCTAATCTTCACTTGCTAGACACTGTCGAATAACTTTATCGGAGAGTTCCAGGACAACCTGGATTGTAAGTGTATGTCCTAGCTCAAGATTTGCCCGAAGAATTTATCACAGAGTTCCATCATAAACTTGAGTACCGTTTGCCTTGTATTCAGTAAGCATCCTTGGCTGTCCTACGCATTTTACGACGTGCACTGAAAGAGGATTACGTGCAATCTTCTAACAGAGATCTGCAGCAAACTTTCCTACTATATCCCCACGTTCAGCGCAGACTATCCTTAATACCTTCTAACAGCCATTAAGGTCGTACGACCTTAACAACGCATTTTTCACAGAGTAAACCACAGCTAGAGACTACCGTGTTCTTGGTGGTGCTTCTGAATCTCAGGTTACTGGGACTGGCAGTAATGGGGATGTCTTGGCATATGCTGGTGATCTTTCACACACGTGATATACTTTGAGGAGAACGTGTACTCACATCGGCATCCGTCGGAAAAGAGCACTCACTGGACGACATCTCCAACCTGTTCCTGCGAAATACCATGGGGAACTTTTCCATCGCCAATGTAATCGTTATCGCATTCCCAACCGCCTGTCAGCAAATCCCGTATATCACTGGACTGTACAGAAACGAAATCGGTCAGCTCGTCAGGCTCCGTAAGGTTGTGGTTCTGCAGCACAGAGAACTTCACAGAGTAGATCTTTATTACCCTTTTACCCAGATGCGTCTCGAACCACATCTCGTTGAGCATTTCCCGATCAGCGTGCTGTAGTACAGACATAGATCGAGATTCCCAATTATTTGCAGTATCGAAGAGGACATTGAGAATGTCCATGACGAAGCTGAATGTTATGTCATGTCATGTCTCAGCATTTTGTATCTAGTGAAACTGGATCTAGGGATACTGGCATGGATCTGCACGGAAAGACGGAACAGGGGACAGTCCCCGCTCATCGCTCTTGGAGCGATGTTGAGCACTTCAGTGTCTTGGGCAACAAGTGTCCGAGACAGAGGGAACTGCTCCGAACGTTTATTGAGAATTCAACAAGAATTTACAAACTTCGCCAGGCATTGGGCCTCAACCGACAGAGGGCGATAATTTATTTATAGCAGGTGTGCCGGGATTAAACCCCACGCGACAGAGGGCACAAAGAGGAATACAAAGCTTTGTTAAGTCTTTTCATTGAGAAGTTTAGTGTATGTTGTCATTAGCTGAGTCCATAATTAAGTATTTCAATTCATTCGTTTTGGTTTTGAGTTGGATTAGGAGCATTGATAAGTCTTTTTGACATTTGCATGTTGTTGCTGGGCTTTCGCTCCACGCGACAAGGGGCAACAGTGGTTAATTTTGTAACGCTGCTGTACAAGTTTGGAGTAATGCTGCAGAACTGAGTAGCTTGGGATGATCACTATTGTAGGTTGCAACTTGAGCCAGTAGGAAGAAGCTTGGAGGTTAATCTGTTAAATTAGTAATATCTTGTAAAAGTGCGTAGATTTTATTTAGTTTTTGGATAAGGGAAGGTCTAGTGATGATATTATCTAACCAGTTTACTGGTCTTGGGGATGGGTTTCGTAGGGGAAAACTGGAGGTAAGTGGACAGTTGAAGTAGTGATGGGAAGCAGTGCTTTCTTCACCACAAGGGCACAGGGGTGAGTGTCGTCTGTAGAACCTATAAAGGAATGCTTGAACTTGAAATGTGCCATGACTCGTGAGAAAGCTGTGATAGGGGGAGTAAGGGTCCAAGTGTTTGAAGTGGGATTTGGGATCAGGTTATAAGTTTTGATGGAGTTATCCCATAAGGGTTGTCAATTTTGCATGGAAAGTCTGGGATTCAGCATGAAGAGGAGATCCTAGGCGGTAAAAGAGGTTCTGAGTACTCAGGCTCTCGACACCGCGTCCTAAGGGCGGCTGGCCAATTCGACTATAGTCCTCAGGTTACTATGTAGGAGAGAAACCTCGAACACCACCTCAAACATCTTACATAAAGTTATGTTTCTTACTGGGCGGGACTCGAAAAAGATTGTAATCCGGTTAGAATCTGTACAGACAGTGCCTTCCATCCGACAAAAACAGAATTTAAGTATCGTCCTCATGATCATTCCTTGGAAACCAGACCAGGTGATCCTTCCTACTCTGGATGTCACCACCGACATTTAAAGTCGCACAACAGTAAATGTCTCTAACATAATTCCATCCTAACTGCGCAAAGAATTTTTCGCAGCTCACTGGAAAGGAGAGTCTCCTGAGATTCTAGAAGAGCACCGTCGGCGAGTTAAGTAAGTTGTTTCTGTCGGTGCTCCGGAACATCTGGTCGTAGTGCTTGACAGCACATCGAATTCGGCCATCAGCTACTTCAGTTAGTCGAAGTGATAGAGTGTTTTTTCCGCCAGCTCTCTATAAGTAAGAGAGCAGTTAGTTCTCTTAGTGCTTCGTCATCCGCATGTATTTAAGGGCGTGAAACCCGTTCTTCTTCTCCAGTCTGCGAACGCGATAAGGATTCCTTATGGCGGCGCTCACGATGTCTCAAGGGCAATAGGTATGGGGATTTACAACGACATTCTACTTCCTGCAGTTACGAAACTGAAGATGTAGGCCGTACTGTTTCTTGGAACAGTTGTTTTTGTGATCCAGACACTCGGACGTGGCCTCCGTAGACTCCACGAGACACTCTCGACAGTCCAACACATCCTCGGCCTTACAGTAATCCCCTATTCCACAGTTCTGATAGACGAAATTGCCTCTTCGATGAAGGTTCTGTTTCGTAATGTCCGACAGGAAGCTCCTTTGGTGAAAGTCCTTGGGATGCAGGAACGTCTTAGTAACTCGTAACTCGCAGGTAGTCCTCAACTTTGATGTGCCTCTCGTCAAAATAATCTATAAGACTGTGGGAATGTAACCACAGAGGTACCGGTTAAAAAGCATGTGATAGATGTCAGCGAACGGAATACCCGAACAAAGATGGTGCATTATCTTTCTGTCTATCTCTAAGACGTCCACTATTAAACTGATGCTTTCTCAGTTGCGGGTGAGGTAATTATCACGTTGCAGGCCTTCGTGAGAATAGAGCATTTTATTATTTCCGCCAAGTCCGTCATCAAATAGCGATAAGCACGCCAAGTTTCGTCTCCAAGAATAGAGTAACCCTAAAGGACTTTCTTAGAGGAACCGATTTGACTTTGGGTTCAGACACCTAAATTTTTATAGTCCCGCTTCCGACTCTAGCTTTAACGCCCATGCGAGGGGTAAAACTTCTCTTACACGAAGTTCAGCAGATGCGCGGAATGGGCTTTATCCGTGTCTCTCGTCCTGCTGTACACCAGTCCGCTCTCGTCCTACCCCACTACTGCAAGATTTCAGTGGTCACCACCTTATTAAACCGTTCCAGAAGTAGGACTTAACCGAATTCCTCCAACCCCAGACAGACTTTTCTCACCGAAACGAGATTGAAGCTTCTCGGCCCTGACGGTCCGATACCTATCCCTCCCCTCCATCTCGCCCAGTGGGCAGTTCGAATTCTCCAAACATCCGGCCTTTCTCAGCGCATGGAATATCCTTGCTTTACTTACAATGGGGACAAAGAAAAATTCTCGATTTAGTTTTAATTGGTTCCGTTAGCCGGTCTCGACGAACCGATCCGATCAGGAGATAGTCCATATTCTGGGTGATTTTGACCCTGTAATAGACCCCAATGGGTTCACTCGTACCGGTATTTCTGTGCTACTCTCTTTCACAGTAATAATTTCCTGCATAAAAATAAAAGGTAATATGCACTTTTATTTTATCGTATTATATAAAGTTTTAAATGGATTTAAATTGATTTTTTAAAATTAAAAACCTAAAATAACTCAAACATTTATATTTTAATGGCCAGAAATGAAGATTGGATAAAGTAACATGTGTTTACGCACATATAAAGAGCATTTGTAAAGAGTTTCAACAAAATTAAATGTAATGAATTTTGCATGGGGTCTCTGAAAACGTTAAATATTTCATTTCTTAGAAAAAACATAAACATATATTAAATAACAATATATATAAACGAAAATATTAGCGATGAAAACCATAAAAAGTTAACCCAAAAAGTTATTGAGGCCATCGTTAGGGAAACCCCTCAAATGCAGGGTGGGAAAAGAGCAGCAAGACGTTTGTAGTGATACTAACAAAATCCAAAAATATCAATAAAATATGAAATGGCTAAAGTAGTTTGCTTACATCTTAAAAAAAAAAAAAAAAAACCTTCAATCAAATTATCTGTTCCATTTTTTTTTCCATGCACGCTTTATGTATTCTTAAATTCAATAGTATCTACATCATTAGATTTGTGTATTATGTTTATTAAAGCCTAATACAACTTTATATTTTGATATATTATTTTATTAAATTTCATATATAATTTCATAAAAATGTTTTATTAAAAATTTTGTATTATGCTTATTAAAACATGATCATGTATTATGTTTATTAAAGCGTAATGCAGCTTTAAATTTTCATATATGATTTTTGTGTTCTTAACCTTCATTTTATTTACATGTTATGGTTGCCCTAATTTATTAGTTCCAGCTATCTTGGCTAAGAAAATATATCGCGAAACTAACTTGCATAAGAAATTATCTCACGGACGTGATAATTATGTTTACGTTAAAAAAGAAAATAATTATAAGATAAAAAACTTTTTATATACCATGTTTTCAAATTTTCTGTTGAATTATATAAACGCTACCGAAGGCAGTGGGGATCCGAAATATTTGGCTAAAAGTATTAAAAATATGCATTGTCACCGTGTTCTGAGCCATTCTGAAAGTTTCAAATGTCTAGCTAGTCGGAAAGTTATATGATTGTTGAATCATATAAACGCTGCCGAATGTAGCTGGGACCCGAAACAAATGGTTGAAAGTATTAAAAAACAATGCCTTGTTATCGTGTTCTGAACTTTTCTAAAAGTGTCAAATTTCTAGCTAGTCGGGAAGTTATATTATTGTTGAATCATATAAACGCTGCCGAAGATAGCGGGTACCCGAAACAATTGACTAAAAGTATTAAAAAAATTCTTGTCATCGTGTTCTGAACTTTTCTAAAAGTGTCAAATTTCTAGCTAGTAGGGAAGTTATAGGATTGTTGAATCCTATAAACGCTACCGAAAGCAGCGGGGACCCGAAACAATTGACTAAAAGTATTAAAAAAAAATGCATTGTCACCGTGTTCTGAGCTATTCTGAAAGTTTCAAATGGGAAGTTAGTTAAAAATAGATTGCAAGATTTGTACTGGACAAACAAACTAACAAGAATCGAAGTTAATAAAAACATGGTAAAAAATATATATCCTGATGGATTTTGTTGAATTTCAGAATTCCCTACATCCTTAACATAAGGTGAGAATGTTCAAATCGAATGCCATTTATCCTTACACCTTAAAAGTGTAATAAAATGTTTTCATGGAAACACAGGGTAAGGGAAAGTAGTGTGAGTGTCCCACCAGAATATTTATTTTAGAAAACCTGTCAATATTATCGTGAGAAATCTGTAAAAAATAATTTCACCATGAATGGTGACAATTTGGAATTTAAAGGGGGTTCACGGACACTCTCACGCACACGAGCCGGGCTTTCCGTGCTTGCTCATTATGAGATCGTTCAGCTGTCACCACTCACGCACAACTCGCGTGATCACACACTCATGCTCGTTACTGAAGCGTCCACGTTTTCTTGCTCTTTGGCACTTTCCAATAAACTTGAAAAACATTTATGACTTCGATTCGTCTAGCTTGTTTTTCCACAGATATAGTATTTAAATTGTTTTGAAACTGACGTGCTTAGGCCAATGATTGTCAAAGGACGTGCCAGGGTGCGCAAGTGTGACCTGGAAGATTTGTCAATACTAAGGTGACCAAACGTCCTCGAATTTCGACCTATATCCTCAGCAATTTGAAAAATATTTGAGGACAAATGTTTCCGAATTTACAAATTTGTCCTCAAATTAAAGCATAATTTAGTTCTGTCCTCGAATGGCCCTTCAATACGATGATGATGCGATGATTTGTCCTCAAATTGGGTTTCACAGATTTGGTCGCCTTAGTCAATATACTCTGTGGTTTTTCAAAAAATTATGTATCCAGATATAAAAATACAGAGTGGGCAAGAAATATCGTGAGGTGTTCAGAGCTCTACAGCTCTTAGTATAATGGCCCAAACATAGAGCCAAATTATGGCACGGGCATACGGGCCAATCGACCAGGACCTGTATACATACAGTCGGTAACAAAAGTGTCCGAACACTAGCAAAAATTCCTATGTAAAAAAGGTACACTTCATACGGTTTTCTTAAATAAATCCTTATCGAATCATGTTCTTACACTGACTAAGAACAGGATTCGACAAGGATTTTTTTAACAAAACCGTATTAACTTTACTTTTTTTTATATAGGAATTTTCGCTAGTGTTCGGACACTTTTGTTACCGACTGTACGTGATTTCACCACCAAAAGCTGCTAAACAATGATTGAAATTTTCACATGATAAGTGTTTTAAAAAAATAACTAATTCAAACTATTTTACCATTTTTTTTTTTTTTTCTTTAATTATTATTATTAACTTCTATTTTTGATTGCCCGGTACAAATCTTGCAATCGATTTTTAACTCACTTCCCTACTAGCTAGATATTTGAAACTTTCAGAATAGCTCGGAACCCGATGACAACACACTACTTCGAAGCCCGATTTTCGTATTTTTGATTCGTTTTCTTTTTATTAGTTAAAATATGAAAATAATGACCTCCTAATAGCTTTAGAAATAGCTATTAAAATATTAGCTATAATTGAATTGTTGCCAAAAAAAAAAAAATGTATAAAAAAACTATTTTTAAAATAAAATGAATTTATATAAGCGCCCTAAAAAGTGGAAAAATAGGAAAAAATATGGGAAATCGTACTGAATTTGCAGAAAAAAATAAATAAGTAAAATATGAGAATTATTCAAAGTTGAGCAGTTTCTTTTTGTTTAGGAGTAAACTTTTTCTTTGTCAACATTGAATGTTTTTCAATTATTTTTCTTCAAGCTGACTCAATTTTCATTATTTTACTTTTTAGAACTCCTCTGTAAAAGCGTTCTAGTTTTATTTATTTATTTTTTCTTCTTCTTTTATAAAGACAAATCTACTCAAATAGAGAACAAAGATTTCTCAATAAGAAGCTTCATATTGAATTTTTTTTTTTTTTTTTTTTTTTTTTTGGGGGGGGGGGGGGGATGCTTGTATATTAAAGTGGTATGTCTCTCTGTTCGTCTGTCATCAATTTTCCTTATTATTAGTGTAGAATTTTCATGAAACCTTGCAGAAATGTCTAGGAACTTAATGGAAACTTTTAGAAACTTTATAGAATTTTCTAGAAGCGTCATGGAAACGTCTAGAAACTTTGTGGAATCTTCATGGAATCTTCTAAAAACTTCCTGGAAACGTATAAAAAATTCGGCTTTCAGAAAGCTTTCAGAACTTTCTAGAAAGCTCTCGAATTGTCTATAGCTACGTAGCTTTACAAAGCTCTTTAGATGCATAACTAAAAATCTAAAAATGTGTATCGAAAAACGATTTTTTAAATAAAATGTGTTTATAGAAACGCCCTAAAAAGTGGAAAATAGGGAAAATTGTGGGGAATTTAAAGGGAAAAAAAAAAAGAGACTTATTCAAAGTTGAGCAGTTTTTTTTTTTTTTTTTTTTTTTTTTTGTTCAGGAGCAAACTATTTCTTGGTCAACTTTGAATGCTTTTCATTTTTTCCACCTTGAAGTTGACCCAAATTTTCATTATTTTTCACTTTTTAGTACCTCTCTATATAAGCATTCTATTTTTTATCAAGAATAAAGCAAAATCGCAACCAACCCCTTGCAGACGACACGCGATTTCTTCATTTTGGGGTCATGCATACAAGGTAGATTTCTCGACAAACAAGCTGTGTGTGTGTCGACAGGATCAGCACGCACCTATTTACAATGTCTAATTGGCCGATTTCTGACGCTGCCTGGCTGCTTATATAACTAGTTCGTGTCTCAAAAATACGAATTACCAAGAAAAACTGGTATGTTGTGACCGTCACAAAATTTGCTTCTATATTTTCCTATATAAACCCAAGCAGTACAAATTATTTATTAAAATTATATTCCTTGATGAATGTAGAGGATTTTCAAGTCATAGTAGTATAACACTCGAAAGAAAGACAATTCTACAGTCAGCAGCAAAAGTATCCGAGCACTATAGTAATAATACCTGTCTAAACAAAGTACACTTAATTACTGCTTTGTTAAATAAATCCTTATCGAGTCATGGTCTTAGTCAATCTAAGAACAGGATTCGACAAGGATTTATTTAACAAAACAGTGTTAAGTGCACTTTTTTGATATTGGAATTATTGGCTAGTGTTCGGATACTTTTACTGCCGACTGTATGCCCTACAGACGGTATCTGAGGATTTTTTACTTCTTTATGCAAAATATAAGGAAGTATTGTAAAACTGATTTACGAATCGGATTTTGTATCGCGCATAAAATCCATAGATATAGCAATAAGACATAGATTGATCAGCGAGAGGGAAAAAGTGATACCTCTTTTTTCGGTAAAAGTCACTCTAATGGCTGCCATTCTCCGAGTAAATTACACACAGGGAATACACACGGATAATTTAGTAAATAAAATTTATGAATAATTTATTTACTAAAGGTGAATGAAAAACTCCAGATACAGTTTCAAATTCATTTTTCTTTTTATTCTTTTTTTTTTCAATACTCTCTAATGGCTGATTTTAGAACTTTTATTCGGCATGAAAATTTTTTGCTCGATAACATGGGGATGATAGACCTATATATATTACTATATCTATGATAAATACAGTTGATCGTAGAATATCGTAAATTTATATTTATGACGCCATGTCTAGTTGTAGACTAGTCGCAGTTCTGTTTGTGATACGAATTTCCACTTTAGCGATATGGATGATTTTACAGGATTTTTCATGACGTCTGTATGTACGTATGTAAGTATATGTGTATGTATGTAATTGGTAATTCCATATAACACAAACACGGTTAAACATAAAACGTTGAAATTTCGTATGTAGGTTTGTTTATAACATTTAGTTGTGTAAGCTCTTTTTTGGTCTTGCTGTGACTTTCCTTTTTGGAGATACCCCAGAAAATTATATCAATAATGACCCAAAATACAAAATTTTTGCTCATTATATAACCTACCATCACAGAGTATTTAACATAAGATAATGATAAAGCCTACAATGATATTGTTACCAAAGCTGTTGACGTTCTTAACGTGTAAAAAGTAGTTTGTAAAGACATAGGCCGGTTCTAATCGATGAATGCACTATATTTAATGAATATACTGGAAACACTCAAATAGAACTGTTACTTGTACCACAGAAGTTAAAAATCAACGAATATACTGGAAACAATCAAATAGAGCTGTTACTCATACCACAGAAGTTAAATATCAACGAATATTCTCGAAACAATACAATAAAACAGTCATTACCACAAAAATCAAGTAAACAGCGTTAAATACACCACAGAGTATAGGAAACTTTGGTAATTCAGGAACAATGATCAATCGCTTAAAATCTGTCAGAGACGACCACTCAGCTCAAAGTCCGAACAAAAACTCAACCCCTTTGTTGGATATGCGCATCCGTTTATATCTGGGGAAAAAAAAAAAAAAAAAAAAAAAAAAAAATCAGATATCGGCATAAAAATGACACTCTTTCGTCATAGTTTCATCGTCTACATTCATCATAGAAAGTAACAATTTAATAAATAATTTGTACGGCGTGTATTTTTATAAGATAATATATTACTGAGATAAATTCAGCAATTCTCAAACTTCAATCGGAAAAGATTCGAAGATTTGGAATTGCTGAATTTATCTCAGCAAATAAATTCAGCAATTCCAAATCTTCAAATCTTTTCCTATTGAAGTTACTTGAGAATTCCTGAATTTATTTCAGTAAAAGAAGAAAGTCTTGTAGTGGACACATCATATTAGTTTTTCTTAGTACATAATGTATTATTTTAAGTAAAAATGTTCGAAACTGAGATTTTGATACTTTTACACGTTTTGAAGCCCCCTGAATCTGAAAAACAGGTTTTTAACGGTCGGTCAGTGTGTCTGTGTGTCTGTTGTCACCATAACTCAAAAATAAATGCTAGCAGGAGATCCAAATTAGGTATTCTAAATCTGTATTATATATAGAATTTTAGTTTTCGAGTTAGTATTTATTTCAGACACCCTCTTTCTCTCTCTTTATGTCTGGGTGTGTGTGAGAAAAAAAGTTATACCAACGTAATTCAAAAAACAAAAATTTTCTTGAGTGTCTCCCTGTACACGAAGAATTTCTAGCAATTTAGCAAAAATTTCAAGTATCTTCTCTATAAGTTTTAGGTGTAGATTACCTAGTTTGGATCTCCCGTTCGTATTTATTTTTGAGTTATGGTGATAAACACTATTTATACAGTGTAATCACAGTTGTAGAATCAACCACTATAAATGTGATTCTCGGATTCTGGAGATATCAAAACGTGCAAAGCAAATATAACATAATTTCCGTTGTCGCAATTTTTACTCAAAAATAATATTTTTTCTATCCCATATGGGTGAACAAATAATAACTAGCACGTTGTGTCGCCCCCCCCCCCCCCCAAAAAAAAAGGCTTTCTTCTATATTACCCAATTTTTTTATAAAATTATTCCTTAGATTAATTATTTTACTTAATGAATGCTGACGATTTTTATCTCAGAGAAGTATAACACTAGACGCCGAAAGAAACTCAGTTTTGTGGCGACATCAGAAGAAATGCGAGTTTAATCATAAAAATCGATAACCTTGTTTTAAATTAGCACAACTATATTATTTAACCATTCGTTTAGGTATAGAAGAAGGAAAGGTATAGAAGAGTTCTTTTTAGAGATATCCACACTGAATATTTACATCCCCCAGGGGGAGGAGCTATATTCCTACATGCACAGGAATTTTTTCCTAGTTTACTACAACTATTATCACTAATTCATATTAATTTTACATCTATTCATCAAAAATAACTATGTACATTTATATGAAATTTTGTTTTATACTGCCATGATAAAAATTATGGGGAGGGGGGGGGGATTGCAGCGCCATCTGTTGAGCAATGGATCCCCTAATGTAATCAAATCGGTTTAGGTCAGGGTGCAACTCAATACCAAGAATGGTTAAATTTCGTGCATTGGTTCGTGAGATACAGCGTCCTCTATTTTTAACACACAGACATTTGGAGAGACGTTTTCTAAAGACAGTTGGGTCGTGTTTACAACTTCTCAAAACCTGTAAATTCATTGAAAATCAGAATTCGAATTTATTGAAGATTCCAATACATTCTTTATATATCTATATACAGAGAGAGAAGAAAGTAAAAATATTTTGGGAAGTGAGTGCCTCGTGTTGATACGGGATAAATTTGAGAAATCTCAACCGTTTCTCGGCTGAGACTATTTTCCACGGAAGGTGTCAGGAAACCCCTTTTTCCAGACAGCACGCGATTCTTTCATTAAAGGGTCATACACAAACAGTTTGGCCACGCAAATCATTTATAATGTCTAATTGGACAGGTTCTGACATCGATGGTTGCCCTACACTCTGAAGAACCAGAGTTAAAAGCTTTGAGGCAGCATTCTTTATGGAGAAGAAGAAAATAAAAAAGGTTTGTACTCAAGGGGGTATTTTGGTACAAGAAGCATGAATTTTGGGATTTTTGTCGAGTTCGATAAAAAGAAAAAAAAAGAAAAAAATCTGCAAGGCATTTATTGATAATTTAAAAATACACAAAACAAATAAAGAAATTTAAAAAAGGAAAAAAAAAAAAAAAAGAAAAAGAAAAAAAGACTAAAAAGTTATAAATTGGTAAAATGAGAAGTAAAAAAAAAAGAGGGGAAATTTTGTGTTTGACGCGATTGCAGTCTTCTTGGTGAGCTGAAGAAAAGAAAAAAAAAAAAAAAAAAAAAAAAAAAAAAAGATTTTTAATTAGTAAGAATATTGTTATAGCGCCTACTTAAGAAGTGTGGGGGGGGGAGCACTTATCGAATTTTTATTTTTATTTTATTTTATTTTATTTTTAAATAGTAATACAGTGAAACCTCTCAAGTTGGACACCCCTCTAAGTTGGACACTTTTTCTCGGAACGGAATGTATCCATAGGATTAACATGTCCAACCTCTATAAGTTGGACAGTGAAATACTGTCCTAAGTTGGACACTTTTACCCGATGAGATTAAAAAAAAAAAAAAAAAAAAAAAAAAAAACACTTCTATTTTTTCACTTCTTTTTTTAGAAATTATACTTATCCTTTGTAGAAAAAACTGTAAATAAATATATATATATATAAACAATGTTTCTTGTCACAATATATCATTCACCTCACCTCTGTCTTATCTTATAAAAAATACTTCTTTTCTTCAGTTGAAACATTCACAAATTACTGTAATTTAGCGCATAATACAAGAATTTTCTTTTTATTGAATTGCATGAATTATTCTTGCCCCCCCCCCCTTTAAAAAAAAAAAAAAAATATTCCACAGAGCTTACAGGCATGCTTTGACTTAAACTGTTTAAAAATTGCCATTAGAAATACATTTTGGTTGGTACGGGTCTTCTTCATTTACCCGTTTTATTTTCCTTGAGTGTATAATTGCACCAAACTTAATATGAGAGAGATCTATTGTGAAAAATGATGCTGATTCAATTTGGACGCATATCAGCTGACTAGTGTTAATGCTACACTTCAGTTTTCCCCATTCACCGGAAAACTATATCTCAGTTTCTAGAGTGAATAAATTCACCAAACTTCATATGTGAGATGGCCGTTATGAAAATTAATATTATAGCTTAATTTGGGTGTAGATCACCATACAGGTGGTGCTACTTTTACTTACACTTTGATTTTCCACATGACTATCTCAGCGTCTATTGGATAAAATTGCACCAAAATGCATGTGCAAAATCTTTATTGTGAGAAGCCATATTGACTAAATTTTCTTGCAAGTTAACTGGTAGGTGGCGATATTATATAAAAAATTGTAGAAGAAAGTATTATAATGGCCACAACATAATTTACATTTAAATTTTAAATCTTCAAATTAATTATTTTTTTTTTTATATAAGTCGCGGATACTTAATTATATGTAGACTAGCAGACCCGGCCACGCGTTGCTGCGGCTAAGTAATACGTTGATAATTTGATAAGGTATATAGTATTTCCCCACAAGTGGATTTGGCATTTTTTTTTTTTTTTTTTTTTTTTTTTTTTTTTTTTTTGCGCCTTTTTGAACGATAACGAAGTCATTCTGGATTCTTTGCAATAAAATACGGTAACCTGCATGCTTTTATTTTAGATTTATGATTTAGCTTATGATTTTATCATTTATGATTTTTAGATTTATGATTTAGCCGTAATCGCCAAATCCAGTTGTGGGGAAATACTATAGTTGTTACCCACAACTATAACTTATAATATAACTTCAGTAATTATATTCGGATAATTATAACTTCAGTATCAGTATATCCCCACAGCTGAATTTGGCGATTTTTCTTTGGCGCCGTTTTGAACGATAACGATGTCGCTCTGGACTGTTTGTGATATAATATGGCAGCCTATATGTTGTTTATTTTGGATTTATTATTTTATGTTTTTGATTTATGATTTAGATTATCATTTATCATTTATAGATTTATGATTTAGCCATAATCGCCAACAAATAATTGCCAAATATCGTTGAGGGGATATGCTGATTAATATATTACTGAAAAGATTAATATATTTTACCGAAGTGGTGAGAAGATTCTGAGTATGTTAAAATTTTAATAGTAAATTCAAGTTAATCAAGAAGGAAAGCATTGACGATTAAGATAAGAAAATTGCAAGATTTTAAGATCGCATTTTCAGCAATAAATATGAGTCAAAATTTAATGCAAAATATATAAATCACAAATTTAATGAGGAACGTTAAATTGGTAAGTTATTAAAGAAAAAGTAAAGAGAAATAAGAGAAATAATTAATTAAAGTACTTCGTCTGACAGCGGCTTTATAGGTAACCATATCACGAACTTATGACCTATGGGCTCAAATTATTTAAAGTGCGATAGCGTCTAAAACCCTTAATTCAAATGAACTAAAAATTTATATACATTTTATAGGTCACCAGCGCACAAATCTTATATATTTTAATGGTTGGTTAAGTTTTTTTTAAGTCGCACTAGTGCTGAGCAGATGGGCAATTGGCGACGGTCTTGGACACACCCCTAGAGGTGGTCCGATATATATTTCAATGAATCTAACACTTATAGTTTCCTTTTTTTTTAGTTCCTCATCATACTATAGCTATGGGGAACTTAGGTAATCGTGAAAATTTTAAACCTCGGCTTTTTGACTTTTTTATACGTTTTCAGGTGTGAGGAATCCGAAAATGACAAAATTTGTATGGTGTCTGTCTGTAGGGTGACTGTTAGTCCGTTAGTTTGTTAGACTGTTTACACGATATCTCCCGAACAAATGATCGCAGAAAGTCAGATCAGTTTTAAAATATTACTTTCGATACTGGTAAGAACCCTGTTCATTTCCAACATTCGAATTAAAAAACTTCGTAAGTTATGAGAAATTTACGATTTTCTTAACATGGGAGAATAGGACAAAAATTCACTTAAACGTGCATTAAATGGAAACTTTTTACTGTAAAAATGTCAGACCAGTTTTAAAATATCAGTTTTGACGCCGGAATGAACATCAGTAACTACATATAAATATGCTACTTTGAAAATTTCGCAAGTTATTGGAAATTTACGAATTTCCTAACATGACAGTATAGGGCAAAATTTCACATAAACGTCAATTTTGAGAGATATTTTCATCGTAAAGATGTCATCATACTTTTGAAATATTATTTAGGACACTGTCATGAATATTAATGACTATGAATTTTCCTATATAAAAATTTCGTAAGTTATTGGAAATTTACGAATTTCTTAACATGGCAGAATAGAGCAAAATTTCACATAAACGTCAATCTTGAGGGATATTGTCATTGTAAAGATGTCAAACCACTTTCGAAATATTATTTAGGATACTGGCATGAATATCATAGACTATGATTTTTCAATTTAAAAAAATTAGTAAGTTATTTGTAATTTACGATTTACTTAACATGTCAGAATAAGGCAAAATTGAGCATAAACTTCCATTTTGAGGATCATAAATACATTAGACAACTTCAAAATTACATTTATGATATTGGTTTGAACATGATTGAATACAAATATTCTAATAGGAAAATTTCGTAAATTATTCGTAATTTGCCCCTCTGCTCCACCCCTTCCCGCCCCTCCCAATAAAAATTCGAAAATATCCGCAATCGATTTGTAGGTATTGGAAACCTCTATGTACCAATTTTGAATGATCTAACTCCATTTTATATTTTTTGCCCCTCTGCCCCTCCCCTTCCCGGCCATCCTAATAACTTTACACTTTCGAAAATATCCCCATTCGACTTGCAGGCCTCTAAAACCTATCTGCACCAATTTTGAACGGCCTAACTGTATTTCTATTTGTTTTTGCCCATAGTCCCCCCTTTCCGCCCCTCCTAATAATTTTACAAATTCGAAAATATCCGCAATCGATTTGTAGGTATCGAAAACCTCTATATACCAATTTTGAACGATCTAACTCTATTTTTATTTTTTGCCCCCCCCCCCCTTTCTGCCCCTCTTAATAACTTTACACAATCGAAAATATCCTCATTCGACTTGCAGGCCTCTAAAACCTATCTGTATCAATTTTGAACGCCCTAACTGTATTTCTATTTGTTTTTGCCCCATAGCCCCCCCCCCCCTGCTGCCCCACCTGGGGACTGAATTTCTAAAATTCCAGAAATTGGTTTTTAGATATTTGCCTTAGCTATATTTTAGAGCAAAAATTTCCCGTATATCTATTTTTTTGTTTGAGATATATAGGATTATGCGAAATCACGTTTTACGCATTTGAAATCACGTTTTGCTCCCCCGCCCCCCTTGGAGACCGAATTTTGAAAATTCCAGAAATAGGTTTTTAGACATTTGTATTAGCTATATTTTAAAGCAAAAATTTTACGGATATCTGCTTTTTTGTTTGACATATGAAGGATTTTGTGAAATAACGTTTTGCCATTTTGTAAAATCGCTTCTTAGTGGATGCCTACGTCATAGAAAGAACATTTTCACGAAATTTCATGCTTCTAGGTCCAGGGATTTGGTCTGGGCGATGATGAATCACCCTCTCACTCAGGAAGTATTCTTTTATATATATAGATTATTGATAGTTCACTGTCGAAAGATCTGTTCAGATTTCGGTGAAACTAGAACTTGTTCATTTTCTACAGGGAGACAACGAAATATTCTTTATCATGATGAACTAAGGGCTCAAATTATTTAAAGTGCAATAGTGTTATCCATTTAAACAGCTGCTAATTACATAATGTTCGGAAGGTCGAGTAAAGTCACTCCATATTTTTTTATCCCCCTCACTAAAATGAACTCACACCTTTTTCTATAAAAAACATGATTTTAAGCTACTGAAAAATGTATGTTAATTTAAATATTTTGAATTGAGTGGGAGCATGTTAAAATACGTTTAAACGAAGTTCTGTTCATAGGCAGTAATAATAAGAAGTACTTTGGCGTGTCCCTGTACACGAATCTTAAAGAAAAAAATGAAAAAAAAAAAAAAAAAATACACCAAAGGGAGAAAAAAAAAAAAAAAATCTTGATCTGAAGCTACGATCGGTCAAGAGCAATATATATATAAGAAAAAAAAAATCATTACAAATCATTAAAAATTTTAGTTTAGTACGGAGGACTATTAATTTCAATTTGTAAAATTTTTAATTTATTTTTTGTCTCCTTTTTTGACAGTAAAACTGGGCCACGTACTTTTTTAAATGACTGAAATTAATTAAAGTAAAGTGTTGCTGCCTCAATTTCATACTTTAGTTAATTTTTAAAAATCTAATGGTAGTGTCGGAAAACTCTTTACTCCACTGGATTCCGAAAAATTGTCCCTTTTCATTGGGTACCGAATTCGTTACGATAGGACTGATATTTCTAATTTATTTTGGTGTTACACAGAACTGGTCTACAAAAAATCCAGATTGAAACTAATAGTCCTCCGTCCTAAAAACAAAATCAGGAAGCCAAAAACTTTTCATGAGGGAGATCTCCAATGGCGTTTCTACAATGTAATATTATGTATATACATTATATACTATATAGTATATACATTTATGCATATATCTCATTGTGTAACTTAATATGCAATAACTATAGATGTAATACTTTGTATGTATCATACTGTGTAACTTAAAATACTATATAAATATTTAACTTATTATTATGTGATATTTAAGTACTATATATCTGCATTATGTACTATCCATTATGCAACATTATACATTTACACTATGTACTATGCACATCTTGGTATATATATTTTTTAGTTCCCCATCGTACTATAGGTATGGAAAACTTAGGTAATCGTGAAAATTTTGGACCTCGGTTTTTTGACATTTTTACGCGTTTCCAGATGTGAGGAATCCAAAAATATCAAAATGGGTATGGTGACCGTGTGTAGGGTGTCCGTTAGTGTGTTAGTACGTTAGTATGTTAGTCTGTGTACACGATATCACACAGTCGGTCACAGAGGTCGGACCAGTTTTAAAGTATTAGTTATGAAACAGGCAAGAACACTATTCATTCGCAACATTCTAATTCAAAAACTTAGAAGTTATTCAAAATTTACGATTTTCTTAACGTGGGAGAATAGGACAAATTTTCACTTAAACGTGCATGAAAAGAAATATTTTTATCGTAAAGATATAAGAACAGCTTTTAAATATCAGTTTTGATGCCAGGATGAACATCATTAACTAGAAACAGGCTACTTTGAAAATTTCGCAAATTATTTGAAATTTACGAATTTCTTATGAAGGCAGAATACAACAAAATTTCGCATAAATGTCCTTTTTGAGGGATATTTTACTCTTAAAGTTGTCAGACTACATTTAAAATATTATATAAAATACTTGTATAAACATCATTGACTATGAATTTTCCCATTTAAAAATTTCGTAAGTCACTGGAAATTTACGACTTATTTAAGATTGCGGAATAGGACAAAATTGAGCATAAACGTCCACTTTGAGGGATATTTTCCTCGTAAAGATGTCAGAACGCTTTTAAAATATCGTTTGAAAAACTGACATAAACATCCCAGACTACGAATTTTTTACTTTAAAAAATTAGTAAGCTATTTGGAATTTACGATTTACTTAACATGGCAGAATAGGGTAAAATTGAGAAAAAACGTCCATTTTGAAGATCATAAATATGTCAGACAACTTCAAAATAACATTTATAATACTTATTTGAACATTGACTACAAATACTCTAATAGGAACATTTCGTAAGTTATTCGAAATTTAAGATTGTATCAACATAGCAAAATGGGGCGATATTTCACATAAATATGCATTTTGGGAATTGTTAATAGCATGAAATCTAAACTACGAAATTGACCCCAATAATATAAATTAATAGATTAAAATGAGGTACTTATATATATGGAACTGAACGGTGAGTAGCCTAGTAGGCGTGGATTTCGTTCTGTCACTGTGTCAAGCGTTTGGTCAAAGTCATTTCTCTTAACATGAATATAATATGTTCTCTACTAGAAATTTATGAAAACATGCATATGATGGGGAACTGAGCAGAGTGCACCTATGCCAACTAGTTTATATAAACTTTTTGAGTCTCGACAAAATTTTTAAGCTTCACTGACATTTCAACAATAAAATCGACGCCACTACACCCCTTCTATCGATCATGCAAGAAATCATTTCATTTTTTTTTGCTTGTGCTTATTTCCATTTGTATGAAAAACATTTGAATTGTCCCGGAAAGTCAAGCTGCACGATTATTTACCAAAAGCGTGATAACGATCAGCGACTATTATGCTGTTATTATATATTTATGTATATATCTATCGCAGGGTGAAAATTTCACACCATGGTGGCGTGAGAGCCCCGCCCATTTCCCACTTATTTTATTCCGTCAAATCCGTTCTGACAAACAAGTTGCAGCTTTGGTAGAACAGGAAAAAGTACGACATGCAAAAAAACGATCAAAGGAAAAAGTGTTAGTGAAAGAAATCGATCGAAAAACGAAAATAAATAAACTTAGAGTCCGACACTTGTGAAGTGAATGCTGTGAAATTATCTCCGGCACGACATCGCAGCACACCAAAAATAAACTAGTATGAGGTAGCCATCACAAAACTTTCTACTATATTAATATAAAAATTCACGCAGTACAAGTAATTTGTTAAAATTCTTTTCCACATATTAATTTATTTTAAAAAGGATTAAATTACAATTATAAAAATGTACACCTAAATATACTATCCTTTTTTAAGAAATATGCAATATGACTATAAATACCCAAAAAATAGCCCCCTATAACAACCACCATTATGCTCTCAAAAGAGAAGCCATTGAAACAATAACTAACAGTCTTTCCATTAACGATCGTGAGCACAGCGTAATACCATATGCATGGCAACACCTAATTAAGAAAAAACCGTATGAAGTGAAGAGAAGGGAGGATCAAGAAGAAAGAAACAAACCAGAACAGAAGGAGGTGTTGTGGTGATTTGGGAGTACACCTCGAAGAACGGAATACGCAAGCATGAGTCCAGGGATGATTTTTGCTATTTTTATTCAAAACTTAACAAAATAGTTGAAATTCAAATAAATTAGAAATTATTACAAAATGCTCGCCTCCGAGCATACTTCAAAAACATGCTACACATTTTTAGCACCAAGTCTCTCTGTCTTTTTTTTGAGTCCCTTCCTTCCGAGCACACCTTCGGAGGGGGAGGGGAATACCCCACACGAAGCACTGATTCGTTGGTCGTGATATCACTCTACCCGTGACATCATTTTCGGCCAATCTTGGTCTACCCGAAACTCTGAGAAATGTCGGTAGCAACAAAAGGCCATGCGTGAAATCGGAAACTATTGATGTCACCGCTTCCATAGAAATATAAAATTTTTTCACACAAAGCATCTGTCGCTCAGACAGCTTCCCATGGCTCCGTTCTGTCTGGTCACACGACCCCTGACCTCTTGGAATGTTTGTAACCTTTACTCCAGCACAGCTTCCTCCCTCCTAAAAGACCATTTTACGGCCTTCAGGATGTAAAATGGGCTCCAGAAGACTCAGGTGCCTCCTCCCATTAACAAACATGCAACATCAGAGAGTTGAGCTAGCCCCCCCCCAAAAAAAATTTTTCGAAGCAACCCCCTGAACTTTTATAGAACTAAAAACATCTTAAAAATAAATTTTCTAGTCTTACACCTTGCATAATTACTAGATCCCAAGGTCTCATTTCACATTATATAAAAAAAAAACAATTAAACATTCACATGCAATTTCGTGATGACAATCAAAGGTTCTACCCCTAACAAAATTTTAAAAGTCAAACACTGAAATTTCACAATTACGCAATAAAATTTCATGAAAAAGAAAGAAAAATAATTCATAATCAATACATTCACACTTTTTTTTTTTTTTTTTGGAATACAAATGAAAGGAAAAAAAAAAATAAATATTTACAAACAGTCCAAAAACACTACCTAAAACCAAGGCATTTTTTTTTTTTTTTTTTTTTTTTATTCTTCGTGCATGCGACTTAACGCATCTGCATTCAAATGTTTTTTTCCGCTCTTATGCTCGACTGTGAAGTTGTATTGTTGTAAACATAAGGCCCATCTCGTCAAACGTGAATTTGTGCCCATCATTTTTTTAAGATAAACTAAAGGGTTATGATCGGTTTGAAGAACGAATTTTTGTCCATCTAAATAATGATTTAGTTTTTTCACCCCAAAAATGACTGCCGCTAATTCGCGTTCAATGGTACTATAATTACGCTCCGCCTTGGAGAATTTCTTGCTCAAATAAACAATTGGGTGTTCCTCGTTATTCCCGAAATTTTGAGCTAGGACCACACCCGCCCCTACAAGACTTGCATCAGTCTGAACAATGAAGTCTTTTGAAAAATCCGCAGCATAGAGTACCGGTCCCTTAGTTAGATCTAATTTTAGTACCTTAAATGCCTGATCACATTCCTGACTCCACTCAATTTTTTCCCTCTTATTTTTCCCTTTTAACAAATCCGTCAAAGGCGCAGCTTTTGTCGCATAATCCTTTATATATTTATGGTAAAATCCGGTCAGACCTAAAAATGACCTTACATGCGTCTTTGTCTTTGGAATGGGAAATTCTTGGATAGTTTGGATTTTCGCGTCACTCGGCGACCTCTTCCCTGACCCCATTTCGTGCCCTAAAAATTTTACATGGTCCTGGGCGAATAAACACTTTGCCGGTTTCACTTTTAGATTTGCCTCCTCCAAACGTTGTAACACAATGTCCAGATGCCGGATATGGAGCTCCCAACTGGATGAAAACACAGCCAGATCATCCACATATGGTCTCACAAAACTCACTAAATCCCCTAGCACCTCACTAATTAATTTACAAAAATAAAATGGAGCATTCACTAAGCCAAACATCATTTTTTTTGGAATAAACTCACCGAAAGGGGTTACAAACGCCGCATACCTTTGCGCACGTTTCGTTAACGGGATTTTGAAATACCCCTTCGTCAGATCCATTACTGAGATATATTTTGCAGTGCTCACTTCCTCAACTACCTCCTCAATATTCGGTAACGGGAAAAATTGCACTTGGGTTTTGGCATTGAGGGCCCTATAATCGACACACGGCCTAGGGTCTTTCCCCGGACTCTCTACAAGAATCATAGGCGATGCGTAATCTGACTGACCCACCTCAATCCCCCCTAACTCTAACAGCCTGGAAATCTCCTTCCGCATAATTTCTAACTGCCGCGGAGACATGCAATAGGGTTTTGCACGAATCGGCTTATCATCTGTCAAAATGATATCCATCTCTACCTTATGGGTCGTACCAGGGTCGTTAGAAAACACCGTTTTATGCTTTACTAGGACATTTTGTAAAGTTGCCAAATTCCCTTCCGAAACCTTATTACCCAAATTACTCCCCTTAATTAAGTCTGTCAAGTCGAAATGATTAGGGTCCGAAATCGGATACGGGATAGATGCATCCTCCTCAATTTCCTCGCCACCCTCTTCCAAAATTAAGTTGACATGCTCTGGGCGTTTATGATAAGGTTTCATTAAATTCACGTGGAAAATCGTGTCCTTACATCTCCTTCCCGGAAGATCTACCGTATAGTTCGTATCGGATATTACCCCCGTTACTACACCTGGACCTAGCCACTGTACTGCCATTTTATGTGGTTTTGCAGTAGCCAAAACCAACACCGAGTCTCCCACCTTAAATTTTCGGGACACTGCATTTTGGTCGTACCATAATTTTCTTTTTTGTTGACATTCTGTCATGCGCTCCCCTGCCAAATCTTGACATCTTTTTAAGCGCTCATTTAAATCCAAAATATACTCTACTACATTTTGATTAATTTCCTCTTCCTGCATCCAATTTTCGTAAACAATGGTATGAGGCATCCTCAAATTCTTCCCAAAAATAAGCTCTGAAGGAGAAAATCCCGTGCTCTCATGCGGGACCGTCCTCAACGCGAAAAGAGCCATAGGCAGATTTTCTTCCCAATCGCTTTTCGTTTCGAGACATAATGCTTTGAGAATCCTCTTAAGAGTGGAATGCATTCTTTCCACCTGATTAGATTGCGGATGACAGACCGAAGAATGATTGATTTTGATATCATACTTCTCAAAAAACGCTGTCGATAAGTCACTCGTGAAATAAGCACCTTGATCGCAGACTAACTCTCTAGGAAATCCGGTCTTCGCGAAAATTTGCATCAATGCATTGATCACTGACCTCGAAGTTAGGTTTTCCACAGGAATAGCATCCGGGAATTTTGAAGCGACGCAAACAGCCGTTATCGCAAAACGATTATTTTTGTTACTCGTTACCAGCGGACCTATAGCGTCAATCGACAGACGTCTGAACGGTTCAGAAATAATCGGTACTAATCTCAACGGAGCTTTCTTCTTATCCCCTTTTTGTCCTACTTTTTGACAAATTTCACAAGTTTTGACATACTCTTCGATTTCCTGATAGCAATTTGGCCAAAAGAAATTAGTCAACACCCTCTGCTTAGTTTTACACGAGCCTAAATGCCCTGACACAGAATCATGACACAGGTTTAGAATCGCTGCCCTAAATTTCTTTGGCACGCACAACTGCATCCTGTTTTGGTTACGCTTAGAATCCAATATTCGAATTAACCGCTCATTTTTTATCTTAAATTCCTTTCCCGCTTCATTCCTAGCTTTTTCCCAACAATTTTTCAACGTGTCACACGCAGTTTGCTCTTTTTGAAACTCTTCAGCTGAAACCCCGATTAATGGACACCTGTCTGTTTCTTTTAACACAGGAAGAACAACTTTATTTTCTGCACTAGTCTCCTCTAACGACTCGCTTATCAAACCCGGTTCCTCCTCAAAATTCTGAATTTTTTTCTGAGTTGGCTTTTCATTATTTATTTCGGACTGCGCACTCTTAATCCTTTCTTGCTCACGTTTCTGACTTCGCGTTATCGCATTAATTGGATAAACAATTTTTTTATTGGACTCAATTAACTCTGCGGTTTTATTGCATAGAAGATATATTCCCTGACTCAAATTAGCCGGTTTTACAGCCGCTTTTGTAATGACCTCTCCGAATTCTCCTTTTAAAACGATTTTCGCCAAAGGTAAACACCTACACGTTTCGTCAAACGGTTGCTTAATCCATACCTGTTCCGGCAGTAAATCCTCAACAGAAATCATATTCCTTTCGCACACGTCAATGTTTGAGCCACTATCTCTCAAGAATTCGCGCTCTTGTCCATTTATTTCTAATTTACCTATATAAGGCTCAAAACCAACACCTAAAATTTCGCCCGCACTTAAGTTATTGATCGGATTTGTTCTGCGATTAGGGTTTTGTGGGCAGTTAGGTCGAATATGGCCCCTTTCCGAGCACAAATAGCACACAATTTTACTATTTCTATCAAAATCACGATCTTTAGATTCGGTTTTATCCCCTTTTAACTTTCCTGGGTCTTTTTTGTCGCCCTTAGCTGACTCAGCTTTCGGATTACTCCCACCATCATGCTTACCTGACCCGAATTTCTGACCGTCTTTCCCAAATGAATTTCTACCCTTCGTAAAACGCTGAAAAGGCTTATATTCCCTTTTCCCAGTCTCCTTTCTAACCGCGTCATACTTGTCGCACTTCTCCGCCAAATCCGAAGCTTTGTTGATTTCTTCCCACACATCTACAAAATGTTGTTTGATTTCGCATGGTACCCTTTTCTTTAACTGCTCCGTGAGCATCAATTCCTTTAATGACTCTAAATCTTTAATTTCTAAAGTCTCAAGCCAGTTATCTAGATACCCTCTCAAATCGTGAACTAAATCAACCCACAATTCTTCACTTTTTTTGTTGTGCGATTCAAATTTCGTTCTTAGCGCACGCGCACTCAATCTGAACCGATTCATCAACACTTTTTTTACATGTTGAAAGTTATCAGCCTCTGACTCGTCTAATTTCATGATTATTTGTACGACGTCGCACGGCAATAAAGGGATAAGTTGCGACATCCAGTCCTGTTCGCTAACATTTTCTTTACGTGCTAATCTTTCAAATATCGTAAAAAAAAGAGAAATATCCATTTGTTTTGGGTCAAATTTCGGAGCTATGTCTTTTAATTTAATTTTCTTCAAAACCGTCTCTTGAACTAAACTCCCGGACCCTACGCTACTAGTTTCTGCAGCGCTCTGGATTCTGAGTTTCTCCAGTTCAAAATTTCGTTCGGCCTCTTCTCTTTGCAACGCCCATTCGCGCTCTTCTTTTTCTTTTCGTGATTCCCATTCGCGCTCTTCTTTTTCTTTTTGTAATTTCAATTCGCGCTCTTCTTTTTCTTTTTGTAATTTCAATTCCCTTTCTTTCTCTTCCAAAATCCCTTCTATTAGCGCCTTCGCAACCCCTTCATCATAATTAGCCGCCTTTTCAATGGCTTCCCTGATTTCTAGTTTTTTGCTTTTATCTGTTAGCCCCGAAACACCAAATTCATCCGCTAACTCTAACAATACATTTTTAGTATATTTAATGAGAAATGCCATAATTACAAAATACAATTTCACTAATTACTGAAAAAAAAAATGCACATATAATAAAAACAATAAACAAATCAAATACCATGAAAATATAGACAAAAGTAACACTTTGATTATCACCTACGAAATTCTTTAAACACCTTTTCTCTAAACATTAACTACAATATTTACCCAGATACAATAAACAGTACCTATATTTAGTTAAAATAAACAACTAGAGAAAAAAAAAAAATCCTAGAATTTTTACCAGTAGGCAAATCAACTAATTTCCAGTATACTCCTATATAAACAGTTACAGCATCCACAATCCTTACGTTGTTTTTAAAAAGAATTTAGAATTATAATCTTATCGAAACTTTTAAACAACAATTTAAAGTTACCAAGCTCCCCGTTACAATAAACAGAACTTTAACGATAAATTTATCTCTCAAGTAAACGCCCCGTTAAGTCATGAAATTACTCTTTTCAACCGCCTTAACTATTAACTTGACTTCGAGATATCCGTGCTTAAAATTTTACACATAAAAACTAAATTCTTACTCTTAAAGCTTCGTAACTACATGCATTGTTACAAAACAAAAATAAATAAATAAACAAAAACTATCATCCCACAACTCAATCTCTGACACTTTGCATATCTGAAAATGAAAGAAAACATACCTGAAAAACCTCCTTGATTGACATCTCCAGGGAATTCAGCAGCACAGGGAAGAAGCGAAGTCCTTTTAATCCTTTCCACGCTATTGTCACAGGCATCAATAATCTCCAGTAAATCTCAGGGATTCCAGTTGTCACCGGGCTCACAGCAAACGTTCTTTTATACTTTTTCACCACAAACACATAGAAAACAGAGTTCGATGTTTTTTTTCTCTAAAAACAACATGCCACCGCGGCGATTATCGATTCCGCCGAAATTTTAATCCCCCCTTCCTCTCCATTATCGTTTCCGCCGAGGACCTAACCCCCCTTTTTCCTACACCTATTGATATCGCCGCGGAAGCAGGTAAATAGGGGAATTTATGGGGCGCGCCCAATTTATGATACATCACATTTGGCGGCTTATCACTTTGTCTGTTGGCGTCAGTTAGCGCCACCGTTAGACGATCTACGCTGATTACTAGACGTTTGCGACAGCGGAGTTTGTGACTATATTATTATAGAAATTATTTGAAGAAATATTGCGCCTTTCACCACAGATTGTAAAGATAGTCATAATACATAAGAAATCAGACTTTTATTTTTATTTTATTTATTATGTTATTTAGCTGAACAATATTTTTTGTTTAATAATTTATACTCTTTTTATAACTGCAATTTAAAACAATTTGCATAGTAATAAATGATGATTTCACATGCGATTTTAAATAAATATATTCGTTTTATCATTTAACTTTTAAATAAAATAAACTTCAGTTTATTTTGAAAGAAAAATTAGATTCATTCATGCTTACTTCCATTTTATATTAATATATTCCTAAATAAAATTATTTTATGTAGGAATAATATTTAATTTTGTAAAATAATTTATTCGGATTAAATAAATTATTAAAAATAATTATACAATTATTTAATTCGGGAATATAGTTCAGAAGTAAATTATTTGTTATTGCTTTTACATTCTGAGACATTTTCTATAATATTATTATTTTTTGTAAATTTGTCTGAACTGAAAAAGAAACAAAATGATAATAATAATAATTGTTTATATATATATATATGTATGTGTGTGTGTGTGTGTGTGTGTATTTCATAAATGAAACTTAAATTAATTTTTAGATTTTGCATGATATTTTATATAAATATCTTCGTTTATTTATTCTTATTTAAATACATTAAATTTCAATTCATTTTGACAGAAAAATTAGAAGCATTTTCAGCTTTTATTTTATATTAATATATTTCTAAATAAAATTATTTTATTCAATATATATTCAATTATTTTATTGGAATATAGCTGAGAAAAAACTTATATATATTATTGCTTTTTTAAATAAATAAATTCTGTATAATGTTATTTTATTCATAAATTTGACTGAAAAGTAAATTAAAATAAATAAATAAGTATTTTGTTTAATTAATTATGTTTTCCATAACTAAAATTTAAATCAATTTTCAAAGTAATAGTTGGTGATATTCATATAATTTTACAAAAATACTTTCATTTATTAACAATTATTTATTTTGATAAATTCAATTTCAATTCCTTTTTAAAGAATAATTAGATGCAGACAAAGTTTAGTTTACATTAATATATTCTCCCCCCCCCCTTTTTTTTTTTTTTTTTGCAGCAATGCACCGAAAAAATAATATACTTTCTTAATTACTTTTTAAATTCTTAAAAAGAAAAAAAAAATCAGCTTATAATTGGTTTTAAAATTATAATCATGTGAAAAGAAATTTCATTAACCCAAACTATTAATATCTGAAGTGCATGTGTGTATGGGTGGGTGGGGGGGGGGGAGGGCGAAATATTCTTGTTTTACTGGTAGAAATACATAATGGACATTTAATTTTTTAAAAATCATAAATTTCCTAATAGCAAAATAATAAAATTGAAGTATATTTTAATGATTTTATTGTTATTCATACAGCAATTGATTGTAGAGTGCCATTCATTAAGAACAAAATAATAATAATAATAATAATAATTTAGTCATTTTGCCAATAATATGTTTATCTTCTATTTTTTAAATAAATAGTTTCTCCTCTGATTATGATACTTGAAATATTAAATTTTAATATACATGAGCAAACCTTTCTTATTTAATAGATATAAATTTCTTGTAATGCAATATAGAGTAATCCTTTTATTTTCCATTTTGTTTTAATAGAAAAAAAAAATTAGCGTACCAGAATTACATCACTCAATTCAATTTTAAAAAAGAGAGAGAGAGAGTGAGTGGCAATTAGAAAGAAACTACGAATTACAAAAGAAAAAATATAGAATCAAAAATGAGAAAGCGATCACATTCGTTTTTATAGTAAGTCTATATTAAGTTAAAAGATGGCGCCAAAATTTTTCTCTCTCAATAATACTTAGAAATTCTTCTCTAAATTGGAGCATGCGCAAATTGAAAGGAGCTCCGCTTCCGCAAACGCCTTGTACGCTGATTGGTCTGTCTTCAAAAATGTCCCAGGGGCTTTGCCCAGGGCTCGTCTCTCCTCAGACACTTTTTGCTGAGCAACCGTAGGGTGAAGTCGCTTATGCGAGGGACTGCGGTCAGCAGATATTCATACTTGATTTTTATTTATTATTTTTTTTGATTGATTGATTAATTCTTTACTATGGATGTCCACCTATACACCAGCAAGCAAGAAAAAAATCTACTTATTGTAGATGGCTATACTTATTATGAGAAAAGAAGATTAAAAAGCGGGGAAATCGTGTGGCCGTGCAGCAGAGAAAAAAAATGCACTGCAAAAGTGTATACGATGCCGAACAAAACATCTATCTCAAGGCTTGATAACGTGCATTGTCATGAAAAGGATGAAAATTTACCAACGAAAATACTTAATCAAGCCGCAAAAAGGAAAGCTGAAGATATTTTAGAGAGACCCTCTAAAATTATTCATAAAGTAATTGCTGAAAATACAACTTACTTAGAAAACCTGACTAATAGGAATGTTAATAACTTGAAACAGAGTATTTACAGGAAAAGAAGAAAACAGATACCAAGCCTTCCGAAGAACAGAGTAGAAGCAATAGAGAAATTACTAGACATGGAAGTGAAGTCGGTAAAAGGCGAAGAATTTCTGTTATATGCTGATGCAGATTCTGGAATAGTTATTTTTACCTGTGATTCCAATCTTGAATTTCTTATCAAATGCAAAAAAATTTACATGGATGGAACATTTAAGTACTGTGCAAAGCTTTGGTTACAACTCTTTACTGTTCACGGTATAGAAAAGGGCAGGTATGTGCCCCTGGTTTTCTGCTTATTGCCAGATAAGAAAGAAGACACTTATGCAAAATTATTCAAGACAATAATCGAGAAATGTATTGAACGCAATCTCAGTTTCCAACCAAGTCATTTAGTGGTTGATTTTGAAATTGCCATTCATAGCGCCATTAAAACAACATGGCCTAATGCAGCAGTGCAAGGCTGCAAATTTCATTTGCACCAAGCTTGGTATAGAAAAATTCTCAGTCTTGGTCTTGGCAAAGAATTCCGGCTGGCTGAATCAAATGAAGTTGGCCAGTGGTTAAAAAAAACATTCGGACTGTCCTATTTAAAACCGAATGATGTTGGTGACTGCTTTGCATTAGATTTGGTTCCAATCCAACCTCCAGATGCGAGAGTTTCGGAGTTTGTAGACTATTTAGTAGAAAACTATATTGATGAACAAGAGGCAAAATTTCCTCCTACAATGTGGGCCAAAGCCGATGCTTCATCTGAAAATACAACTAACGCATGTGAATCCTTTCATTCACATTTTAATGCTTGTTTTTATCACACACATCCTCACATTTTTCATTTCGTGGAAGTTTTACTGCAGAGCCAGACAGATTCTTACATTCGAATGTCTAGTGCGAAAGAAGAAAAACCAGTTTCAAAGACAATCCTCCAGAGGCGTGAAAATTTGCACAAAATGCTTACTATGTATTTGGAAGGCAACCTCAACAGGATTGCTTTGGTAAGGTTTGCCAGTCATAAATTTAAACCTATATGATATCACAATAAAACGTTCATATATTTAACATTTAATGCCCCTAAATTAAGGGAAGAAAGCTGCTCGACAAATGAAAAAATTGTTCATTTTACCACTCTCAACAAGAATTATTCCTGTAACATGTTTTAATTGCTAATTTTAATAAAAATGCTAGCTTAAATGCTTTATTTAGCATAATATGAAAAATGTCGCCGAAACTCGCCAAAGATAAATTCTTAATCCCCGAAACGGCGGAAAAGTAATGCCTTTGGAAAAGGGGGGGAAGACATTCGGCGGAAACGATACGTAGGGGTAACTACTGATAACATCTTGGGAGAGTTCGTAATGCTCTGCGGCGGAATCGATATTCGCCCTGCCACCGATATGCCACCAATTTATATTTTTAATTAAAGCTGTGGTGATTTGGGAGTACACCTCGAAGAACGGAATACGCAAGCATGAGTCCAGGGATGATTTTTGCTATTTTTATTCAAAACTTAACAAAATAGTTGAAATTCAAATAAATTAGAAATTATTACAAAATGCTCGCCTCCGAGCATACTTCAAAAACATGCTACACATTTTTAGCACCAAGTCTCTCTGTCTTTTTTTTGAGTCCCTTCCTTCCGAGCACACCTTCGGAGGGGGAGGGGAATACCCCACAGGAAGCACTGATTCGTTGGTCGTGATATCACTCTACCCGTGACATCATTTTCGGCCAATCTTGGTCTACCCGAAACTCTGAGAAATGTCGATAGCAACAAAAGGCCATGCGTGAAATCGGAAACTATTGATGTCACCGCTTCCATAGAAATATAAAATTTTTTCACACAAAGCATCTGTCGCTCAGACAGCTTCCCATGGCTCCGTTCTGTCTGGTCACACGACCCCTGACCTCTTGGAATGTTTGTAACCTTCACTCCAGCACAGTGTCACAATGATGCACTGAAGATGGATCTGATTATCTGAAATATATTTGCTCTAAAGCTGTAGGTGCATATTTCTTAAAAAAGGATAGTATATTTAGGTATATATTTTTATAAGTAAATTATTCTTTTCCACATTATGAATGCAGACGATTTTCGTCTCAGAGAAGTACAACACACTAATGTTGAAAGACAATCCATTTTGTGCCAGGCAGACGACATTTTAAGAAATGCACTATTTCAATAATTTTCTCCTTTGTTTGTTAGTTAACCCGTTAACGCCCAAATTAATTTTGCAAAATAATTTTGCAAAATCGGGCTTCGGAGTATTGTGTTGTCATCGGGTTCCGAGCTATTCTGAAAGTTTCAAATGTCTAGCTAGTAGGGAAGTGAGTTAAAAATCGATTGCAAGATTTGTACCGGACAAACAAGAATAGAATTTAATAAAAACATGGTAATAACTTAAATCTTTGATTGGGTCAGCACGGCTGAATATACGTTAGTTTTGGACACGGCTCATAAATTTTATTTCACGTTCATTTATACAAAACTTCTGCCAGAAATAACTTTAGAACTCCCTCCTTCATGCTTTATCTCCTAAAGGACTCGATCTTCTTTTATCCGACCTTCTCTTAATCGGATAAATGCGAGATGGAAATTTTAAAACAGCTCTTCACTGTTATTAATAGGCTGTGGAATCGGTGCAATTCAACTCTAAACTGAAATAAGCGGATATAGATTGCATTTCAAACTATAAAAGAAATAGCGGTTCCTTTTGAGGAATATGCATACATTGTAAACGTTTTTTCGATTTTTAAAATTCGATACTGTATTCTCAATTCGGATGGGTCATTTTCAATCCAGACAGGAAGCGATGGAATGTGTTACATGACTGTCATAGATTATTTTAAAATAACCATAATAATAATATATCTTCCTAATAATAAAAGCCCAAAGATAACGCTATATATAACTCGCCCTCACGTCATAGCTACAAAAATGTGTTAAGAATGTGAAATAATGAAAATGAATGTATATCCTTGGTTTGGAGGAATGAATAAAATAAAGGAATAAAAAGGATAATTTAACAACAACAATTTAAAAAAAAAAAAAAAAAAAAAAAAGACCCCATAAAGGTAACGATGTAGTGTACAAAATAAATTTTGTTCATGATTTGAAGCAAATAAAATAAGAATAAAAGATAATTTAAAAGAATATGTTTAATTCTATGTTAGAGTAATTTGGCAGTTTTCATTCTGGGCCTACTGCATAATAATTATGGTAAAAACATTTAGCTAAATTAGCAGAAAACATAAAAATATTAAAAAAAAGTATAAAAAAAATCAATGATGTTAATAATATTAAAAATAATATAAATGATGATAAATTCAAATCGGAAAAATATTATGGTACTTTCCTGCTATCGCGATTGGATTCAGAGAGTAAAATAAAAGTAATATTAAAATATAATATAATAAACATAATATATATAAATATAATATATATAAATTTGTATAATATATAAATAAATATAATATATATATATATAAATATATATTACTATAAGAAAGTTAATTTGGTTAACTGAATTGGAAAAAAATGCTACAATAAATTTAAAAAATCAGTAAAGAAAATAAATTTGGTTTATAAAAAAAAAAAAAAAAAAAAAAAAAAACTAGAATGATATGGCCACCACAAGACTTTCTTCTATACAATTTTACACAAAGTTCATACAATACAAATTACTTATTAAATTATTTAAATGCAGACGATTTTTATGTGACAGAATTATATCACTAAATGGCGAAAGAAAGTCAATTTTTTGCCAATATCAAAAGAAATACGATTTTTTAATTTAATTTAATTTAATTTTTATTTTATTTTATTTTTTGTTAAAAAAATGAAAAAAAATCGATAACTTTGTTTTAAATTATCGCAAATCTATGGTTCAACCATATGTTTTAAAGGTATTGACGAGATCTTTCGAAAGATACCCATATTTAAAATTTACACCCCCCGGGGGGAAGTGATGCTTCCACTTGTACAAACTTTTTCCCCTAGTTTACTACTACTATTATCAATAATTCATATTCAATTTACAATCACACGTTAAAAATGACTCTCATTATGTACATTTATACGAAATTATGTAGTATACTGCCATGTTAAAATTTTAGAAAAAATAGTATCACAGTGCAACCTGTTGAGCCATTAATCCCCAAATCTAATCAGCACCAGTTTATGTCAAGGTCCAACTCAATACCAAGTTTGGTTAAATTTCGTTCATTGGATCGTGAGATACAGCGTCTACAAAATTTATGATACACACACACAGACTGACAGACATTTTCTAAAAACAGTCGAATCGTGTTCAGGACATCCCAAAACGTGTAAATCCATCGAAAACTGGAGTTCGAAAATTTTTACAAATCCAATACTTTCTTTATATATACATATGAGAGAAAGTAAAAAAAAAAAAGATTTTTTCATTACAATTTCAAACGAATTGAAAAGAAAGTCTAAATGTTATTGTGTTTTATGTGTTCACTTGCACACAAAACACACTTACGTCACCTTAAAAATGAATTTAGGAGACCTTAATACCTGTAGATACACCAAAATTTGATAGACGATTTTTTTTTTTTTTTTTTTTTTTCTTTTAAGAATGGAATATTTTCCTTACATACTATATATTTGGAAAATGAAAATCGGCCACCCTTATTCCATATATACATGATTTGAATGTATTTGGGCCTATCGGAGGTAAACATTTCACACAAGTGTAACCATTAATTTATATGTGTACAGATTATAGCCCTTGTCAGGAATGATTTTGGAATCATGAAAAGAAAATCAGAACGAGAGTATTGGATTTAACACTTCTAGCATCACGCCACTCCGTGAACCGACCTATCATACTTTTCGCTCCTCATAAATAATAGAAAATATTGGTGACGAATAAATAACAGACAATCTGTGAATTCCCACCTCAGTCGCCAAATGACTTTTTAACGTTTCCGCGGCGGTCACAGAAAGTCACTACGGCAATAGACACGCTATACACGAGGGTGTAATGGGGTCTTTTGATCTGATTACACCGAGCACTAGTAATGTTGTGGCCACCACAAGACTTTCTTCTACATTTTCTTATACGAATTCACACGGTGCAAATTGTTTATGAAAATTATTATTTTACAACACACAGTCTAGAAAAGGAAATCAATTTTGTACCAGTATCTGAAGAAATACTCTCTCTTTTTTCTTTTTCTTTTTCTTTTTCTTTTTTTTTTTTTTGTTAATGAAAAAAGTGTTAACTTGTCTTAAATTATCACAGACCTATGGTTCAACCACTGGTTTTAAAAGCATTGATTAATTCTTTAGAAAGATATCTATATTGAAAATTTACGTCACTTGGGGGAAAGAACCCACCCCCGACCACCCCCCTACCCTTATTAAATGAACCACGGGTTTTTTTTTTTTTTATTAATTTGATGTTTTCCATTGGAATATATATTTCATTACATTCTTTCCATTTCGACACGTTTCCCCTATCCTATTCTGCTGATTAATTTTATTGACTCAGTTTGGTATATTAGTTTCATGCAATTCTACAATATTTCCAAAGAAATAATCACTATAATGCATGTTTATGTGAAATTTTGCACTAATTCACAAAAACTTGTCTGCCCTATTATGAAAATCTTAATTCCAAATGATTTAAGAAGTTTTTTAACTATAATGTTAATATTCAACAATGTTTATAACAAAACCACCATTTCAAACAAGATGACCCATCGAGTTAATGAATAAACTTGATTGAGAACTTAACTTGAGCTATGCTTATATGGAATTTTAAGCAAATCAATTTATAAATAGTTTTTTTTTTTTTTTTTTATCTGAGTTCGCACATTTCACCTGGCGGCTATTTTAAAATAAGTTGGCCGAATAATTCATCTAACATATTTCTTAAATAAATGCACTGCCCACCTTTGGTTCGAATCGATATAGTATATCTGAAGTTATCATATATATAGATAAAAAGAAGGATATAGTCAGATAAATTAAGGGACTTCAACAGGTCAATTTCTATAAATCAATGAAAAAAAAAAAAAAAAGAATGAAAAAAAGAATGAAGGAAAGAAAAAGAAAAACAATTTGCTAATAAAACTTTTCGAAACCATTATATTATTATATATCTGAAGTTATCATATATATAGATAAAAAGAAAGATAGATAAATTAAGTGACTTCAATAGGTCGATTTTGATAAATCAAACAAAATAAGAAAAAAAAAAAAAGAATGAATGGATGAAAGAAAAATAAAAACAGTTTGTTGATAAAATTTTTCGAAACCATTATATTTTTTATTAATATATAGGTTTGTTAATTTTAAATTTCAATGCAAGCTGTAGTATAAAATCTTGCAATCTTTTTCTCACTGATCCGGATGATTAAGCTCTTCAGTATGAGTGTTTCTCCAATGTAATGTTCCTTTTTGTTTTAGTATAACTAGATGGTCAATGTTGAATTTTCTATGTAGATACCCACTCTATTTCTTAATCAGACACTTCTTGTTTGAGGAGACATGGCACCCCATACGAAAGTTTATATTTCCACTTAATACTTATAAATTGAACCATATTAGGTCTATTTGATAAAATTCCTTTGGTTCAGGCAACAATTCAGATGGTTTTTGATGTACTTTTTATACACATTTGAAACCTTAAAAATTATGTTTGCATTTTTTTATGAATTCATGACCTACAAAATGCTAAAAATTCCACAGACATTTAAGAAAAGATTTTTTTTTTTTTTTTTTTTATGTCTAATAAAACCAAGTTAAAAGAATTAGGGATGGATTTCAAAATTTATTAATTAGTTTTCAAGAAAAAAATTAAAAAGTGCGTGTTTATGTAAAAATTTGCAAATAAAAAAATTATTAATTGTGGGACTCTGAGCGGTTTCCTGTGCCCCTTGGGGCGTCCTGCTCAACTCTATATTCCTTTTCGCCGTCCAGACTGTCTTCGTCAACGCACGCAGCAGTTTTCTGCTACACTTAATTATTTTTCAAGGAGATTTTAATTTAATTTATTATTTTTTATTTATCTCCTGCAGCTTCACTCAGATAAATTTCTCTGCTAACGTGGGGGAATTTCTAAGACAAAATTCTATTTTTTTTTTTTTTTTTTTAATACAGTAGAACTTGGATAATTCGAAGTTGAAGGGACCAGAGAAAAATTCTAAATATCCAAAAATTCGAATTACATATACTATTTTGTCAAAAAGAAGAGATAAATGAAAAAAAAAATAAAACTCTACGATCAACGATTTAACAAATAAACTTTATATCTAAGAATACTGCTACATTCATCCCCCTCCTTCCTCATTAAATCAATATTTATTTACGAACTTAATTATTGAACACTTTTTAAAAAATTGTCAGATTTTTTTATTACTTCTTTAAGTACACTTTTTGTGTCATAGCATATGACTTAAACCTATCAATTGATACAAAAATAGAATTTTCTACATTACACTGTAAAATATATGTCCTATTTGCTGCCAGAAATTCTCTGTAATTTGAGAAAATACGTTCTGACAACGTAATGTTTTCGTAAATTACTTTCAATTAAAAAACCCCTCGAAGTTCATGTATCTGGACCATATCTTTTGATGCACTAGGTAGGAAATACTGTTGTATTTTCTTATCCTTCTTTTGAAAGACTGTTAAAAAAAAAATAATAATAATGCACTCTAGCTGAGAAAAGCTTGGGAACAAATTTTACTTTCATATTTTAAAGGTAATCGTATGAAAAATTCGCATTATCCAAAATAGATTTCGAATTATCCATGATTTTAATACAAAATTCAAGAGACCGAGTAAAAAATTCGAATTATCCAGAATTTCGAATAATTCAAGTTTCACTGTAATTAAAAAAAAAAAAAAAAAATTTCTTCAGCTTTTTAATTTTTTTTTTTTTTCTGTAAAATTGCTTTTATGTTTTTGGCACTTTCGATGGAGATAAGCATCTTTTGCGACCAATTGCAGGTACTCCGAAGCAACTACGTTGACTTTGACGATGAATATTCATTTAGGAGTGTAAGGTTGATTTTTATTCCGACTATATGAAAAAGGCCAGAACCGGGTGACGAACCCGATCGCTCGACTTACCTAGCTCCACTATAAGTAAAAATCCCATGGTCTATCAGAGTTAAGCCACAATTAATATTCTCACCTGTTATAGCTGTGTTTGCAGACACGGTGACTTTGCCAACGGATATTATGTGAGATATGCCGAGCTGGTTATCAGCTAGGGTGTCTCAGTGGTAGCGCATCCGCACGTGAAGCGAAGTGCTCGGGTTCGATTCCCGGCTCTGGCATTTTTCACATAGTTGGTAAGGTTGTAATCAACCTTACACTCCATTTTATCTAAATGAATATCTGTACAAGTTTTAGCATTTTGGAGATTATGAATTGATGAAAAAATGCAAACTCAGTTTAAAATTATTAAATGTGTAAAAGCTATATCAAAAACCATAAGAATGATTGTCTGAATGTATGTTTTTTATTAAACAAACCTAATATAGTTCAATTTATAATTATTAAATGGAAATACAAACTTTCACATGAAACCTTCAGTTGTACCAAGTAGAAGGGGAAGCACATTATCGTCCAATATTATTATTTCAAGTTATCACATAGAACTTTTTTCTGGGGATCATGTTTCGTTAAGTAGAGTAGTCGTTTTCATGAATTTATTAAAATTATTACAGTTTTTTTTTTTTTCAGCTCTTACTATTAGTTCCCACTCTCCCTATGTATATCTTGTACAAACCTTGCAATCGATTTTTAACTAACTTCCCGACTAGTTAGAAATTAGAAACTTTCAGGATTGCTCAGAACACGATGATAACACACTACTTCGAAGTCCGATTTTCGAATTTTTGATTAGTTTTCTTATAATTAATTGAAATATGAAAATAATAACATCCTAATAGCGTTAAACTAGCCATTAAAATATTAGCTATAATTTAATTGTTGAAAAAAAAAAAAAAAAAAAAAAATGACGAGTTCATTTTTTTTCGCCATAAAAATAAATACATTTAATGAAGCGTGAATATTAAAAAACTACAAAAAGTTAAATGATGCATGTCACAAAAATTGACATCATTGCCACTTTAAAAATTTTACGCAAATTGATACGGTTGCTATTTATATTTCTGGCCTTGGCAACAGTAAGTGTTGCTAGGCGACCGCAGACGATTTTAATCGAAAGTTTGATATTTTTAAACGTAAATTCAGCAGACGATTTACCATTATAGCTTTATTTGTGTTGTTGACAGTAAATTGAAAAGTTCTTCTCTTTCAAAAAATGGAATTGAATCGTAAAAATTTTCGTGCGATTATTTTTCATAACTTTCGACGTGGATTGTCAAGACAAGAGTGCTTCGATGAACTTAATTCTTTATACAGCGATAAAGCGCCATCCTACAGCACTGTAAAAATTTGGTATAACGAATTTAATCGTGGTCGATGTTCGATCCAGGACGAATCCCGTGCAGGTCGTCCAAAATCCGTTGTTGTGCCAGAAAAGATCGATGCTGTGCGTGAACTGATAAAGAAAGATCGTCATGTGACATACCGTGAGATTGAGGCGTCTTTGGACATTAGTATGACTAGCATCAATAAAATATTGCATGAACATTTGAGCGTAAAAAAAATTTGTTCGCGTTGGATCCCGCATAATCTGACAAACGCTCAAAAAAAGGCTCGTGTCGATTGGTGCAAGGAAATGTTGGAAAAATAAGTTCAAGGTACATCAAAGGCTGTGTATAACATCTACACAGGTGACGAATCATGGATCTATGCATATGAGCCGGAAACAAAACAGCAATCAACTGTATGGGTCTTCCAAGGCGAGGCAAAACCAACAAAAGTTGTTCGAGGAAGAAGCACATCGAAACAAATGATTGCCTGTTTCTTCGGCATTAACGGTCATGTGGCAACAGTGGCGTTAGAGCAACGCAGGACGGTCAATTCTGAATGGTACACGACCATTTGTTTGCCAGAAGTCATCGGAGAAATTCGAAAAAAGCAGAAGAACAGGCGAATCATTCTTCATCATGACAATGCGAGCTCTCACACATCGACTCAAACAAATGCATTTCTGACTGAGCGAAAGATCGAACTGATGGGTCATCCGCCGTACAGCCCTGATTTGGCACCCAATGGCTTCTTCTTATTCCCACACATCAAAAATAAATTACGTGGACAACGATTTTCGACCCCCGAAGAAGCGGTTGATGCATTCAAAACGCATGTTTTGGAGTTACCTCAATCGGACTGGAAAAAGTGCTTTGAAAATTGGTTCAAACGCATGCAAAAGTGTATTGATCATCATGGAGAATATTTTGAAAAACAATAAAACCAATTTCGATCCTACATATTTGTTTTTTCATTATTAGGCCAGAAATATAAATAGCAACCCTCGTAAGAGCTCTGATTCATCGGAAATTTTAAAACATGGTACATAAAAAGTTTTTTTTATCTTATAATTATTTTTATTTCATTTTGCCCGCTCGCTTTTTATTTCCTAATTCAAAATTATTTAAAAAAATAAGCATTTGCACTCCGGGAGTGCCGACAGAAGTGAAAACGTGAACAATTACATGTGTATTTCTTGAATCGTCAGGAAATATTTTATTATGCAGGAAATACTTTTAAATGAAGTGTTTTTTTATTCATTAATATAAACTACTACTACAAAAATTATATTACAATTTCATTTAATGCGCTAACGGCAATAGAGACAGTATCTGGAGATGAGAGAAGTCGTGTACAGCCGCACCAGATTGTAAAAACGTGAGAAAAAGGGAGGCTTTGGCCTTTTTCACTGTTTTGTGAGGTCTAATTGCAACGTTTCCGGCTGCAATCTTTAAGAGACATTGTCCGGAGATGAGGCAAGTCGTGTAGAGCCGCACCAAATTGTAAAAACGTGAGAAAAATGGCGGCTTTGGCCTTTCTCACGGTTCTGTGAAGTCTAACTGCAACTATTCCGGTAGCAATCTTTAAGAGACAGTGTCCGGAGATGAGAGAAGTCATGTAGAACCGCACCAGATTGTAAAAACGTGAGAAAAATGGCGGCTTTGGCCTTTCTCACGGTTTTGTGAGGTCTAACTGGAATATAGAGATAGTGTCCGGAGATGAGAGAAGTCGTGTAGAGCCGCACCAGATTGTAAAAACGGGAGAAAAGGGCGGCTTTGGCCTTTCTCACGGTTTTGTGAGGTCTAACTGCAACGATTTCGGTTGCAATCTTTAAGAGACAGTGTCCGGAGGTGAGAGAAGTCGTGTAGAGCCGCACCAGATTGTAAAAACGTGAGAAAAATGGCGGCTTTGGCTTTTTTCAAGGTTTTGTGAAGTCTAACTGGAATAGAGACAGTGTCCGGAGATGTGAGAAGTCGTGTAGAGCCGCACCAGATTGTAAAAACGGGAGAAAAGGGCGGCTTTGGCCTTTCTCACGGTTTTGTGAGGTCTAACTGCAACGATTTCGGTTGCAATCTTTAAGAGACAGTGTCCGGAGGTGAGAGAAGTCGTGTAGAGCCGCACCAGATTGTAAAAACGTGAGAAAAATGGCGGCTTTGGCTTTTCTCATGGTTTTGTGAAGTCTAACTGGAATATAGAGACAGTGTCCGGAGATGAGAGAAGTCGTGTGGAGCCGCACCAGATTTTAAAACAATATACAGTATATAATTATTAACATTTCACATTAGCAAGTTAATTGTATGATACACTATTTGTATCATATAAGGATGGAAAGCGTCAGCTGACGATGACGTGAGTTCAATGATTTTTGTTCACCCAAAAGTTTTCACTTCAAATAGAAAGCGTCAGCTGACGATGACGCGAGTTCAAAGATTTTTGTTCACCCAAAAGTGCTCAACGCGCCTAAAGAAGTTTTCACTTCAAAAACTTTTTCGATAGTGTTTGTAAGTAGGAATTGACTTAAATTTTTTTTCTTTTATACTTGTTTTTCACATCTTTTTACTTTCATTACCCTACTAACATAAGTAATGGAAGTATTGTATTTGGCCCAAAAATTCAATATCGAGTTATCACGTGATTTACACGTTTTAAGGTCTCCTGAGTCCAAAAAAGTATGTATGTGTGTATGTATGTATGTATCTGGAGAATCTTCTGACTATCATATCTCCGAAACTAATAAAGATAGAACTACGAAACTTCAAGATTGAAAAAGGACTGGTGTACAAATGAATTTTCCAAATTTTGGTTAAAATTGGAAAACAGGAAGTGGGACGGTAAGTCCGTATTTCAAAAATGGCTTTAACGATTTTCTTCAAAATTGCTATATAAACACTCCATTAGATGTACTTTCGAATGATATAGTTGGTTAGTTCAGAAAAATTGTTAGCCGTCCTGTGTAAATGGTTCCATTTCAGGTCTCGCAAATGCGTTCCTTTAAAAACGGCTGTACGTCTCTTTTTCAAACTCGCCCTATTAACTCCCTTTTAAATATCCTTTTGCATACAATTATTGTTTTCCTGTCAATAACTGCGTATGCCAAGTTTTGGCAAATTATGTATCTCAGAAACGGCTCCAACTATTTTCCTGAAAATTGTTACATAAATCCATTTTAGATATATATATACTTTCTCGTGTATTACGTGGTTATTACAAGAAAATTAACAGTCATCCTGCTTAGGTTAGGTCAGTTTTAAATCTCGAAAATTGGTGTTTCTAAAAATAACTATCTATGTTTTTACTTTCCGAACACTATAGTGAGGAAAGTATTGTAATCATGTCAAAAATCCGAATTTGAGATTTTGATGTTTCTATACGTTTCGAGTCCGTTTTCACTATTTTTGCGATGATTTATGTATGTGTGTGTGTATGTATGTGTGTATGTATGTGTGTATGTATGTGAGTGAACACGCCAGCGTCTAAACGCATTGTTCGAACAAGCTGAAAGTTGGTACGTATATTGTAAGTCACCATAGTACGAACCCTATAGATTTTGGTGAATCTAGCACATATAGTTTTTTTACAGGGACACAAAGAAAAATTCTTTATCATTACGGCCTATGACACCAAAATCTTAAAAGTGCGATAGCATCTAAACGCCTTATTCAATTGAGCAAAAAATTTATACACATATTATAGGTCACAGATACTCAACTTGTATAGATTTTGGAGAATCTAGGACTTATAGTTTTCTTACAGGGACATAAAGAAAAATTCTTTATCATTATGGCCAATGGGGCCAAATTTTTAAAAGTGCGATAGCGTCTAAACGCCTTATTAATCAAAACAAAAAAATTGTACACATGTTATAGGTCACAGTTCCACACACTGTATAGATTTTGGTGAATCTCTAGCACTTACAGTTTTTTTACAGGGACACAAAGAAAAAATCTTTATCATTATGGCCTATGGGACCCAATTTTTAAAAGTGCGATAGCATCTAAACACCTTATTCAATTGAGCTGAAAATTTATATGAATATTATAAATCACTGTTGCACTAACTATTAGCATCTTGGTGAATCTAGCATTTATAGGTTTTTACAGAGACGCAACGAAAAATTCTTTATCATTATGATCTATGGGCTCAAAGATCAGTAGCGTTAAATAAAACATCGTGTAATAGATGGAGAAAAATGCTCAAACACTCTATTATGGTTTTCTCTCTTTTGTTTGTTTAACAACTCCTCTTTCTTTACTTTATCTACAAAACTGTTAATTACTCAATGTTCGGAAAGTTGAGTGGAGTCACTCCAGATTTTTTTTTTTTTTTTCTTACTCTTTTAACTCGCTGTGTAAACTAGATATCTTTATGTCTGTATCAGCTTTCTCTTACATGAAATTTGTTAGGCGTATACTTCTTTAGGTCAATTTTATGTTTTCTGATCACATTATTTCCAAAAAATACATATAATACGTGTAATAATGGGTAATGGAAATCGTGTGGTTATTTCACACCAGATTTTTTTAAAAGATTTACCGGCTGTTTAATTTAGTCGTTATTAATTCACTTAGGTTCTTGAACATTTCGGTGTAATTTCATCATTTTTACTTTCCGAACACTATAGTGAGGAAAGTATTGTAATCATGTCAAAAATCCGAATTTGAGATTTTGATGTTTCTATACGTTTCAAGGTCCAATGAGTCCGTTTTCACTATTTTTGCGATGATATATGTATGTGTGTGTGTATGTATGTGTGTATGTATGTGTGTATGTCTGTGAGTGAACACGCTAGCGTCTAAACGCTTTGTTCGAATAAGCTGAAAGTTGGTATGTATATTGTAAGTCACCATAGTACGAACCCTATAGATTTTGGTGAATCTAGCACTAATAGTTTTTTTACAGGGACACAAAGAAAAATTCTTTATCATTATGGCCAATGGGGCCAAATTTTTAAAAGTGTGATAGCATCTAAACGCCTTATTAATATAAACAAAAAATTTGTACACATATTATAGGTCACAGTTGCACACACTGTATAGATTTTGGTGAATCTAGCACTTACATTTTTTTACAGGGACACAAAGAAAAAATCTTTATCATTATGGCCTATGGGACCAAATTTTTAAAAGTGCGATAGCATCTAAACGCCTTATTCAATTGAGCTGAAAATTTATATGAATATTATAAATCACTGTTGCACTAACTATAAGCATTTTAGTGAATCTAGCACTTATAGGTTTTTACAGGGACACAACGAAAAATTCTTTATCATTATGATCTATGGACTCAAAGATCAGTAGCGTTAAATAAAACATCGTGTAATATATGGAGAAAAATACTCAAACACTCTATTATGGTTTTCTCCCTTTAGTTTGTTTAACAACTCCTCTTTCTTTACTTTATCTACAAAACTGTTAATGACTCAATGTTCGGAAAGTCGAGTGGAGTCACTCCAGATTTTTTTTCTTACATTCTACCATTTTATTACCAGACGCATATTTATATATATCTTTTCGATATCACATCCAGATTGTTCTTTACAGTCTTTCATTTGAATCGTCTTAAATTTTGCCTACTATTATCTTATCTAAATGCAGTATTATATCTTCACAATAGCCTATTTAGCCCGCTGATACCCAGAAAATAACACAAAGTTGTCATCAAACTTGTCATAAAAATTTCAAAGACAATAAATACTTAAGCCTGAAACAAACTTTAATTCCCTAAACGATCTTAGAATTTTAAGCTTTCCTCAAAGTAAGTCATTTTCGGCGTAAAATTTTCTCTAAAATTCTAAATTTAGAATAAAAAACCATCAATTTCACATTTTCCGCTAGGATAAACCTAATATGTTCAATACAAATTTTTTTCAAAACAAGGAATTATGCGCTTATAGGTCTATTATACTAGAAATAGTAAGCTGTTTTTATAAAAGTATTCGAATAAGACAAAACTACAGAAGAGAAGACTTAATCTCGCACCCGGGGTGTCGATTCGGAAGTCAATCACCCGAATAATCTCGAAGCAGGTAAGCATTTATTTTCTCGCCCTGCGCTGTACTCTGATCTTAAAATTTGGGCGTTATCCTCTCTTAGTTGAATGACTGCGGTTTTTTTAACCGTCTATTTTTGATATTTAAAATATCATTAAAGTTCATCTACGGTAGTAGAAGGTAAATAGATATTTTAGAAGATTCGCTAAAGCTCTTTATTGGAAACTTAAATGTGGTGTCTATTTTTAAAAATAGGCGGCCTGCATCTGGAATCAGATCCCCATTAGTTGTCCCATAGATAATATATAATAATATAATAGTAATATAAGATTGATCATTTAGAGAAAAAATTGTGATTCTTTTCACTTGGGGAAAGACGGCCATTTTACCTTCTAATGACCGTCTTTCCCGAGTGGGTACACACGAGAAAACACACGAATAATTTTTAATAATATTTAATAAAATTAATAAAATTTATGAATAATTTATGTACTAAAGGTGACTGAAAAACTTCAGATATAGTTTCAAATTCATTTTTCTTTTTTTGACTTCTTTTCAATACCTTCTAATGGACAAAACTTTTTTTCGGCATTAAAAATTTTTGCTTGATAACATGAGGATGATAAATCTATATTATATGTTACTATGTCTATGAGTTATCCAAATGTCGGGTCAGGTTTGTATTCGTGAAAATTTCCGACCACTACTTTTCGATGAATTTGCACGTTTTAAGATGTCATAAACACGATTTGGCCATTTTTAGAAAATATCTATCTGTGTGTATCATAAATTTTGTGGGCACTGTATCTTACAAACCAATGAACGAAATTCAACGAAACTTGGCATTTAGTTAGACTTAAACGGGTGCTGATTACATATGAGGATCAACCACTCAACAGATGGCGCTGTTACACCATTTTTTTTTTTTTTTTAATTAACATGACAGTATAGGATAAAATTTCGTATTAATGTTCATAATGAGAATTATTTTTAACAAATCACTGTCAAATTACTAAGAATTATTGATAATAGTAATAGTAAACTAGAGAAAAAAATTGTGTGTATTTAAAAAAATTACTCCTCCGCTAAGTGTGTGTGTAAATTTTCAGTAAAGATACCATTCAAGAGAACTCATCAATATCTTTAAAACGAACGGTTGAACCATAGATCTGTGACAATTTGAAACAAAGTTACCGATTTTTTTCATTTTTAGCAAAAAACTTTCCTGACGCATTTTCTGAGATATTTTCTAATAAATTTGATTTTCATAGGACAATTGAGTGTTATACTTTCTCTGTAATGAAAATCGTCTGCTTTCACGATGGAAAATAATTTTGATGAATAATAATTTTAATGAGCCGTCTGCATTCACGATGGAAAATAATTTTGATGAATAATAATTTTAATGAGTCGTCTGCATCCACGATGGAAAATAATTTTGATGAATAATAATTTTAATGAGTCGTCTGCATCCACGATGGAAAATAATTTTGATGAATAATAATTTTAATGAGTCGTCTGCATCCACGATGGAAAATAATTTTGATGAATAATAATTTTAATGAGTCGTCTGCATCCACGATGGAAAATAATTTTGATGAATAATAATTTTAATGAGTCGTCTGCATCCACGATGGAAAATAATTTTGATGAATAGTAATTTTAATGAGTCGTCTGCATTCACAATGGAAAATAATTTTAACGAATAATAATTTTAACGTGTCTTCTTCATTCACGATGGAAAATAATTTTGATGAATAATAATTTTAATGAGTCGTCTGCATCCACGATGGAAAATAATTTTGATGAATAATAATTTTAATGAGTCGTCTGCATTCACGATGGAAAATAATTTTGATGAATAATAATTTTAATGAGCCGTCTGCATTCACGATGGAAAATAATTTTGATGAATAATAATTTTAATGAGTCGTCTGCATTCACGATGCAAAATAATTTTGATGAATAATATTTTAAAGAGTCGTCTGCATCCACGATGGAAAATAATTTTGATGAATAATAATTTTAATGAGTCGTCTGCATCCACGATGGAAAATAATTTTGATGAATAATAATTTTAATGAGTCGTCTGCATCCACGATGGAAAATAATTTTGATGAATAATAATTTTAATGAGTCGTCTGCATCCACGATGGAAAATAATTTTGATGAATAATAATTTTAATGAGTCGTCTGCATCCACGATGGAAAATAATTTTGATGAATAGTAATTTTAATGAGTCGTGTGCATTCACAATGGAGAATAATTTTAACGAATAATAATTTTAACGTGTCTTCTTCATTCACGATGGAAAAATAATTTTGATGAATAATAAATTTAATGAGTCGTCTGCATTTATGATGGAAAATAATTTTGATGAATAATAATTTTAATGAGTCGTTTGCATTGCGTGACTTTGTATAGGAAGAAAATATCGTCTGGCTACAACAAACTATTTTTTACTATTAACCCCAACATATTTTGAATGCAGAAATTGGATGATTTTTCCTTTGCAGTCATCGAAAGCAACAAGACTCGTAACAAGAATTGCAGTACGATTATGTAAATATTAATACTTAACGTTTAAAACTTTGGATGCTACTATAATTTGTATTCCAATGTATACTAGCTTCTTTACTTTGTTTCATTTATTCACGATTTTATTTAATTTGGTGTATTTGTTTATGTGTTTGGTTCAAATATAAAAATTGAATTTTTATCTACTTCCTATCATCCCAATGAGCTGAAATTTTGACTATACATGTATAACTCCTATGACAATACATGCTCATGTAGTAATCAGGTCCATATTATAGTATGGGCAAACTGGGACTTTGCCCAGGGGCCCCAAAAGCCTCTATACACTGTCAAAAAAAAAAGTCCTGTTTCCTGCCAGAAATTTTCTGTAATTCATAAAAATACGTTCTATCAACGTAATTTTTCCGTTGATAGAACGTATTTTTCTGAATTACAGAAAATTTCTGGCAGCAAACAGGACGTTTTTGACAGTGTATTAAACTGAAAAATATGTTTTTATTTCAACCAATATTTTAAAAAACGAAATTTTTCAAATAAAAACTACAGAATTCAGCCTGAAAGAATAATAAACTTTCTAGAAAACAAATTTCTTTTTAGCCTATGAGCACATATTTGCATTTTAATTATATTGAAATACTTTTTTGATGCCCGATAATGCAACGGAAAATTTTTATTGCTGCAGATGGTGCGGCTGTTTAACAGGGTAAATGGAACATTATGTCGATAAATTTTTTAAATTATAAAATTAGGCTTAACAAAACAGCATTTATATCTCTCTCACGTGTTAGAATCGTTAGAATGCTATGCCAGTTACCAATGATAAAATATATTATTTTCCTTCAACTGGTTTAGCACATAATTTTCATGTAATTATTATATCAACAATATTACATTAACCTCTTATTTTACTCATCTGGTTATGCTAAAAGACAGTTATATATTTAGAAAGAAGCTGCGATTTGCCAATAATAATAATAATAAAAGTAAAAATTCTGTCAAAAACAGAATTTAGTTTAGTACGCCGGGCTATTAGTTTCAATCTGCCGGGCTATTAGTTTCTTTTATTTATTTTTTGTCTCATTTTTTGAGCATAAAACACGTACTTTTTAAAATGGCTGAAATGAATTAAAAGGAAGTGTTGCCACCTCAATTTCATACTTTAGTTAATTAAAAAAATCTAATGGTTGCACCAATCTAAACTGTTTGAACCCCCTGAATCCAGAAAAATCGCCCGTTTCATTGGGTATTGAATTTATAACGATAGGACTGATATTTCTAATTTATTTTGGTGTTACACAAAACTGGTCTACAAAAACTGGCAACGACTTTTTTATCCAGATTGAAACTAATAATCCTCCAAGTCCTATTAAAAAAAAAAAAAAAAAAAAAAAAAAAAAAGTAGATAGCTGTATGTGAAGCAGTAAAAAAGATAGTAAAACAAATATAGTAGCCCTAAAATTATTGTTTATGTATTGTATACATATTGACTGACCATCTGTCGCATGCGAATTACGTCGCAATGGTTTCACGTAGGCCTCCTAATTCTTAATGTTTCTTTGCCAAGGGCTCCCATTTGTCATGACCAGGACCTGGTAGTAAGACTTACAGGTGGGGGTGAGGAGGCCCTTGGCTCCTAACTGCAGTTCAAAATTAGATTTCGAACCCTTAACCCATACCCAATCGTTCGATCGAGCTGAAATTTTGCACACATATAAAATTACGACGAGAATACATGCTCATTTCGTAAAGGAATTACGGGAACTTGACCAGAACTCCTGATTTTTTTTCTGATAAGTAGGTCTGAAAAAATTGCATTTAATGAATATATGTATATACAGGGTTAGCAAGAAGTAAGTTGCTCACTTCAGAGGGCTCTAGAATCCATCCTATTGGTCCAAATGAGGTAAAATTTTAACTTACAGATAATGCAATTGATGCGCTTGACATTTATTAAATAAAAAAAAATAATACAAAATTCCGTCGATAGATGGCGCTATAACTCAAATGGTACTAGGGACCCTATATAGAGAGAGACTGGACAGTGGCGCGTCGGGTTTTTGACGAAATTCTCCATTTTAGTGCCAGTTGCTCCATTGCTTACCATTACGCTGAGAAGAAATTTTGATTATTTTACGTCGTAATCGAAAAAGAACTTATTCATTACATTTTTACTTTGTTGGGAGATAAATTGCTTTAATTTTGGAATACTTTTGAAAGATAAAAATGCATAATTATTTATTTTATATCATGCTTTAAATACTTTGAATTCTCTTATTGCATGCTGTTTTACATATTTATTTCCTAACATATGAGATAATTACATTATTTATTTGCTAGCTATTAGTTTTTAGGTTCTGTTGTGCAATATATTTAATATGTTGCAATATTGTTGTGTTTAATATTGTTGCATACTAATATCTCAATGTATTTTTCTGATATATTTTTAAATACATATTTAAAATAACTATATAAAAATATATTTTTTGATTTTTTGCTAGTACGCAAAATGTATCAGATTTCTTAAAATAAATTAATAAAAATAAAGAAAATAAGGTATATATTATTTGCTAACATATGAAATAATTTTTTTTTTTAAATAATAATTGCCATAATAATTTTTATAAATAATATTTAAATGAGTAATTATTTTTATTTGCATAATATTTAAAAAAAAAAAAAAAAAAAAAAAAAAATCAATGAAATAAGCAAATGTAAATAAAATAAATAAAAACATTTTTTAATTTCTAAAGATATTAGTTAATATTTTTACAAATTATTATTAATAAATTTTTTTTATTTTTAATATTTAACTAAGTCATTATTATTAATAATGCGTAATTGAAATAAATAAAGTATGTATTTTTAGTTTGTAAAAATATTATGTAAATATTTTTATAAAATACTAAAAAATAATTTCTGTTCTTCTGCCGTAGTTTTACATTTATTCATGAACTACTTGACAAAAACTAAGATTACCAAACCATATTTTTGTTAAAAATTTTCTAACTTTTTATATATAGAATGTATGTCCTCCGAAAATAGAATTACTTTCACAATCAACGTATTTTGCTTAATATAGAAATATATACAACAAAAATTTCCTCTGTTTTCCGATAGGAATTGAAAAAGTAACCATTGTGGTGATTTGGGAGTACACCTTCGAAAAACGGAATACGCAAGCATGAGTCCCAGGGATGATTTTTGCTATTTTTATTCAAAACTTAACAAAAAAATTGAAATTCAAATAAATTAAAAATTATTACAAAATGCTCGCCTCCGAGCATACTTCAAAAACATGCTACACAATTTTAGCACCAAGTCTCTCTCCTTTTTTTTTGAGTCTCTTCCTTCCGAGCACACCTTCGGAGGGGGAGGGGAATACCCCACACGAAGCACTGATTCGTTGGTTGTGATATCACTCTACCCGTGACATCATTTTCGTCCAATCTTGGTCTACCCGAAACTCGGAGAAATGTCGGTAGCAACAAAAGGCCATGCGTGAAATCGGAAACTATTGATGTCACCGCTTCCATAGAAATATAAAATTTTTTCACACAAAGCATCTGTCGCTCAGACAGCTTCCCATGGCTCCGTTCTGTCTGGTCACACGACCCCTGACCTCTTGGAATGTTTGTAATCTTCACTCCAGCACAGCTTCCTCCCTCCTAAAAGACCATTTTACGGCCTTCAGGATGTAAAATGGGCTCCAGAAGACACAGGTGCCTCCTCCCATTATCAAACATGCAACATCAGAGAGTTGAGCTAGCCCCCCAAAAAACATTTTTCGAAACAACCCCCTGAACTTTTATAGAACTAAAAATAATCTTAAAAATAAATTTTCTAGTCTTACACCTTGCATAATTACTAGATCCCAAGGTCTCATTTCACATTATATATAAAAAAAAACAATTAAACATTCACATGCAATTTCGTGATGACAATCAAAGGTTCTACCCCTAACAAAATTTTAAAAGTCAAACACTGAAATTTCACAATTACACAATAAAATTTCATGAAAAAGAAAGAAAAATAATTCATAATCAATACATTCAAACTTTTTTTTTTGGAATACAAATGAAAGAAAAAAAAAAAAATAAATATTTACAAACAGTCCAAAAACACTACCTAAAACCAAGGCATTTTTTTTTTTTTTTTATTCTTCGTGCATGCGACTTAACGCATCTGCATTCAAATGCTTTTTTCCGCTCTTATGCTCGACTGTGAAGTTGTATTGTTGTAAACATAAGGCCCATCTCGTCAAACGTGAATTTGTGCCCATCATTTTTTTAAGATAAACTAAAGGGTTATGATCGGTTTGAAGAACGAATTTTTGTCCATCTAAATAATGATTTAGTTTTTTCACCCCAAAAATGACTGCCGCTAATTCGCGTTCAATGGTACTATAATTACGCTCCGCCTTGGAGAATTTTTTGCTCAAATAAACAATTGGGTTTTCCTCGTTATTCCCGAAATTTTGAGCTAGGACCACACCCGCCCCTACAAGACTTGCATCAGTCTGAACAATGAAGTCTTTTGAAAAATCCGCAGCATAGAGTACCGGTCCCTTAGTTAGATCTAATTTTAGTACCTTAAATGCCTGATCACATTCCTGACTCCACTCAATTTTTTTCCTCTTATTTTTCCCTTTTAACAAATCCGTCAAAGGCGCAGCTTTTGTCGCATAATCCTTTATATATTTATGGTAAAATCCGGTCAGACCTAAAAATGACCTTACATGCGTCTTTGTCTTTGGAATGGGAAATTCTTGGATAGTTTGGATTTTCGCGTCACTCGGCGACCTCTTCCCTGACCCCACTTCGTGCCCTAAAAATTTTACATGGTCCTGGGCGAATAAACACTTTGCCGGTTTCACTTTTAGATTTGGCTCCTCCAAACGTTGTAACACAATGTCCAGATGCCGGATATGGAGCTCCCAACTGGATGAAAACACAGCCAGATCATCCACATATGGTCTCACAAAACTCACTAAATCCCCTAGCACCTCACTAATTAATTTACAAAAATAAAATGGAGCATTCACTAAGCCAAACATCATTTTTTTTGGAATAAACTCACCGAAAGGGGTTACAAACGCCGCATACCTTTGCGCACTTTTCGTTAACGGGATTTGGAAATACCCCTTCGTCAGTTCCATTACTGAGATATATTTTGCAGTGCTCACTTCCTCAACTACCTCCTCAATATTCGGTAACGGGAAAAATTGCACTTGGGTTTTGGCATTGAGGGCCCTATAATCGACACACGGCCTAGGGTCTTTTCCCGGACTCTCTACAAGAATCATAGGCGATGCGTAATCTGACTGACCCACCTCAATCACCCCTAACTCTAACAGCCTGGAAATCTCCTTCCGCATAATTTCTAACTGCCGCGGAGACATGCGATACGGTTTTGCACGAATCGGCTTATCATCTGTCAAAATGATATCCATCTCTACCTTATGGGTCGTACCAGGGTCGTTAGAAAACACCGTTTTATGCTTTACTAGGACATTTTGTAAAGTTGCCAAATTCCCTTCCGAAACCTTATTACCCAAATTACTCCCCTTAATTAAGTCTGTCAAGTCGAAATGATTAGGGTCCGAAATCGGATACGGGATAGATGCATCCTCCTCAATTTCCTCGCCACCCTCTTCCAAAATTAAGTTGACATGCTCTGGGCGTTTATGATAAGGTTTCATTAAATTCACGTGGAAAATCGTGTCCTTACATCTCCTTCCCGGAAGATCTACCGTATAGTTCGTATCGGATATTACCCCCGTAACTACACCTGGACCTAGCCACTGTACTGCCATTTTATGTGGTTTTGCAGTAGCCAAAACCAACACCGAGTCTCCCACCTTAAATTTTCGGGACACAGCATTTTGGTCGTACCATAATTTTCTTTTTTGTTGACATTCTGTCATGCGCTCCCCTGATAAATCTTGACATCTTTTTAAGCGCTCATTTAAATCCAAAATATACTCTACTACATTTTGATTCATTTTCTCTTCCTTCATCCAATTTTCGTAAACAATGGTATGAGGCATCCTCAAATTCTTCCCAAAAATAAGCTCTGAAGGAGAAAATCCCGTGCTCTCATGCGGCACCGTCCTCAACGCGAAAAGAGCCATAGGCAGATTTTCTTCCCAATCGCTTTTCGTTTCGAGACATAATGCTTTGAGAATCCTCTTAAGAGTGGAATGCATTCTTTCCACCTGATTAGATTGCGGATGACAGACCGAAGAATGATTGATTTTGATATCATACTTCTCAAAAAACGCTGTCGATAAGTCACTCGTGAAATAAGCACCTTGATCGCAGACTAACTCTCTAGGAAATCCGGTCTTCGCGAAAATTTGCATCAATGCATTGATCACTGACCTCGAAGTTAGGTTTTCCACAGGAATAGCATCCGGGAATTTTGAAGCGACGCAAACAGCCGTTATCGCAAAACGATTATTTTTGTTACTCGTTACAAGCGGACCTATAGCGTCAATCGACAGACGTCTGAACGGTTCAGAAATAATCGGTACTAATCTCAACGGAGCTTTCTTCTTATCCCCTTTTTGTCCTACTTTTTGACAAATTTCACAAGTTTTGACATACTCTTCGATTTCCTGATAGCAATTTGGCCAAAAGAAATTAGTCAACACCCTCTGCTTAGTTTTACACGAGCCTAAATGCCCTGACACAGAATCATGACACAGGTTTAGAATCGCTGCCCTAAATTTCTTTGGCACGCGCAACTGCATCCTGCTTTGGTTACGCTTAGAATCCGATATTCGAATTAACCGCTCATTTTTTATCTTAAATTCCTTTCCCGCTTCATTCCTAGCTTTTTCCCAATAATTTTTCAACGTGTCACACGCAGTTTGCTCTTTTTGAAACTCTTCAGCTGAAACCCCGATTAATGGACACCTGTCTGTTTCTTTTAACACAGGAAGAACAACTTTATTTTCTGCACTAGTCTCCTCTAACGACTCGCTTATCAAACCCGGTTCCTCCTCAAAATTCTGAATTTTTCTCTGAGTTGGCTTTTCATTATTTATTTCGGACTACGCACTCTTAATCCTTTCTTGCTCACGTTTCTGACTTCGCGTTATCGCATTAATTGGATAAACAATTTTTTTATTGGACTCAATTAACTCTGCGGTTTTATTGCCTAGAAGATATATTCCCTGACTCAAATTAGCCGGTTTTACAGCCGCTTTTGTAATGACCTCTCCGAATTCCCCTTTTAAAACGATTTTCGCCAAAGGTAAACACCTACACGTTTCGTCAAACGGTTGCTTAATCCATACCTGTTCCGGCAGTAAATCCTCAACAGAAATCATATTCCTTTCGCACACGTCAATGTTTGAGCCACTATCTCTCAAGAATTCGCGCTCTTGTCCATTTATTTCTAATTTACCTATATAAGGCTCAAAACCAACACCTAAAATTTCGCCCGCACTTAAGTTATTGATCGGATTTGTTCTGCGATTAGGGTTTTGTGGGCAGTTAGGTCGAATATGGCCCCTTTCCGAGCACAAATAGCACACAATTTTACTATTTCTATCAAAATCACGATCTTTAGATTCGATTTTATCCCCTTTTAATTTTCCTGAGTCTTTTTTGTCGCCCTTAGCTGACTCAGCTTTCGGATTACTCCCACCATCATGCTTACCTGACCCGAATTTCTGACCGTCTTTCCCAAATGAATTTCTACCCTTCGTAAAACGCTGAAAAGGCTTATATTCCCTTTTCACAGTCTCCTTTCTAACCGCGTCATACTTGTCGCACTTCTCCGCCAAATCCGAAGCTTTGTTGATTTCTTCCCACACATCTACAAAATGTTGTTTGATTTCGCATGGTACCCTTTTCTTTAACTGCTCCGTGAGCATCAATTCCTTTAATGACTCTAAATCTTTAATTTCTAAAGTCTCAAGCCAGTTATCTAGGTACCCTCTCAAATCGTGAACTAAATCAACCCACAATTCTTCACTTTTTTTGTTGTGCGATTCAAATTTCGTTCTTAGCGCACGCGCACTCAATCTGAACCTATTCATCAACACTTTTTTTACATGTTGAAAGTTATCAGCCTCTGACTCGTCTAATTTCATAATTATTTGTACGACGTCGCACGGCAATAAAGGGATAAGTTGCGACATCCAGTCCTGTTCACTAACATTTTCTTTACGTGCTAATCTTTCAAATATTGTGAAAAAAAGAGAAATATCCATTTGTTTTGGGTCAAATTTCGGAGCTATGTCCTTTAATTTAATTTTCTTCAAAACCGTCTCTTGAACTAAACTCCCGGACCCTACGCTACTAGTTTCTGCAGCGCTCTGGATTCTGAGTTTCTCAAGTTCAAAATTTCGTTCGGCCTCTTCTTTTTCTTTTTGTAATTTCAATTCGTTTTCTTTCTGTTCCAAAATCCCTTCTATTAGCGCCTTCGCAACCCCTTCATCATAATTAGCCGCCTTTTCAATAGCTTCCTTGATTTCTAGTTTTTTGCTTTTATCTGTTAGCCCCGAAACACCAAATTCATCCGCTAACTCTAACAATATATTTTTAGTATACTTAATGAGAAATGCCATAATTACAAAATACAATTTCACTAATTACTGAAAAAAAATGCACATATAATAAAAACAATAAACAAATCAAATACCATGAAAATATAGACAAAAGTAACACTTTGATTATCACCTACGAAAATCTTTAAACACCTTTTCTCTAAACATTAACTACAATATTTACCCAGATACAATAAACAGTACCTATATTTAGTTAAAATAAACAACTAGAGAAAAAAAAAATCCTAGAATTTTTACCAGTAGGCAAATCAACTAATTTCCAGTATACTCCTATATAAACAGTTACAGTATCCACACTCCTTACGTTGCTTTTAAAAAGAATTTAGAATTATAATCTTATCGAAACTTTTAAACAACAATTTAAAGTTACCAAGCTCCCCGTTACAATAAACAGAACTTTAACGATAAATTTATCTCTCAAGTAAACGCCCCGTTAAGTCATGAAATTACTCTTTTCAACCGCCTTAACTATTAACTTGACTTCGAGATATCCGTGCTTAAAATTTTACACATAAAAACTAAATTCTTACTCTTAAAGCTTCGTAACTACATGCATTGTTACAAAACAAAAATAAATAAATAAACAAAAACTATCATCCCACAACTCAATCTCTGACACTTTGCATATCTGAAAATGAAAGAAAACATACCTGAAAAACCTCGTTGATTGACATCTCCAGGGAATTCAGCAGCACAGGGAAGAAGCGAAGTCCTTTTAATCCTTTCCACGCTATTGTCACAGGCATCAATAATCTCCAGTAAAGCTCAGGGATTCCAGTTGTCACCGGGCTCACAGCAAACGTTCTTTTATACTTTTCCACCACAACCACATAGAAGACAGAGTTCGATGTTTTTTTCTTCTAAAAACAACATGCCACCGATATGCCACCAATTTATATTTTTAATTAAAGCTGTGGTGATTTGGGAGTACACCTCGAAGAACGGAATACGCAAGCATGAGTCCAGGGATGATTTTTGCTATTTTTATTCAAAACTTAACAAAATAGTTGAAATTCAAATAAATTAAAAATTATTACAAAATGCTCGCCTCCGAGCATACTTCAAAAACATGCTACACAATTTTAGCACCAAGTCTCTCTCCTTTTTTTTTGAGTCTCTTCCTTCCGAGCACACCTTCGGAGGGGGAGGGGAATACCCCACACGAAGCACTGATTCGTTGGTTGTGATATCACTCTACCCGTGACATCATTTTCGTCCAATCTTGGTCTACCCGAAACTCGGAGAAATGTCGGTAGCAACAAAAGGCCATGCGTGAAATCGGAAACTATTGATGTCACCGCTTCCATAGAAATATAAAATTTTTTCACACAAAGCATCTGTCGCTCAGACAGCTTCCCATGGCTCCGTTCTGTCTGGTCACACGACCCCTGACCTCTTGGAATGTTTGTAACCTTCACTCCAGCACACCATGTCGAAAGTTAAAACAAAATTCGTTTTTCCCCAAATTCTTTTCTCTAAGACCAAAAAAATTACATATTTACATTCTGCATTACTTTCTGCGCAAATTTAGCACAATTTCCTTTCATTTTTGTTGTATAGTAAAGCGTGCATCGCGAAGAAAAAAGCATTACGTTCTACGGGAATCGCTCCAAATTGGCACTAAGATGGCCGACTTTCGGTCAATGTCCAGTCTCTCTATATATAGGGTCCCTAAATGGTACTTATTTGCTTATATTAAAATCAGAAACAGCCTTTGTGTTTCAGCGCATGCCTATTAGCATTATTCTTTGGATAAAGGACAGTATCTACCGCCAAAAGACCATCAACTCTACCTGATCTGAAGGACAACATTCGGCGCCATGTTTTAGATATTCCGGCCGACTTACTCCGGTCAGCTGTTGAAAATGTGATTATGCGATTACAGCACATTGTTGAACATGAACGGTATCATATTGAGCAGTTTTATTAATGTTACTTTATTTTTCACGCATATTTTTAAAGCATATTAAATATGGCTATGTGTATTACAGCGCCACCTACCGGCAGAATTTTTTATTATTATTATTATTTTTTTATTTAATAAATGTCAAGCGCAACATTTGAATTGTCTTTAGTTGAAATTTTATGTCATTTGGACCAATAGGACGGATTCTAGAGCCCTCTGAAGTGGGCAACTTATTTCTTGCTAAACCCTGTATATATTAAATTGCACGCAATTTAGCAGTGCATTTGATTATTTTAGCCATTTAATTATTTACTTATTCCTTCCTTGTGCGTACTAAAGGTTGGTTGGTTGGGATTTACGTCGCACTACTGCTGCGCCGTGTGTAATTGGTGATGATCTAGGATTATTTACCCTCAAGGGTGTCCGTTTGTAGGGTTTATGTTAGTTTGTTAGTGGGAGTACATAATATCTCAGGAACAAATAGTCGTTAAAGAGGTCGGAACAGTTTCAAAATATCCCTCATGACACTGGCAAGATGAACCTTTTGATTTGAAACATTCTAATTTAAAAACTTCGTAAGTTATTCAAAATTTACGATTTTTCTTAATATGGGAGAATATGACAAATTTTTGCTTAAATATGCATTAAAATGAATATTTTATTTTAAAGGTGTCAGATCAGCTTTTAAATATCAGTTAAGATGCTGGGAAAATCTAAATCATCATGAAAATTTAACTTTGAAAACTTTGTAAGTTATTTGAAATTTACGAATTTTTTAACATGGCAGATTAGGGCAAAATTTCTCATAATCGGCCATTGTAAGAAAGGATTGTAAGGGATATTTTCATCGTAAAGTTGTCAGGTCACTTTTAAAATATTAGTTACTAGCAGGCTATGCCCGCTTCGCTAATCACTGAATTTAAATGAATTTTCAAAAGAATTGGATCACTATTTATTTTTTATAACACATTTTGGGCTTTGTAACATAATTAAAAATTCCTTTTAAGGTCAAAAAATCAAAATAACATATTGCAAATAAAATAAAATAAAATAAAATATTTCTGCCGTTTTGCAACAATGCTCTAGGTGAATGATTCTCAAGAATGAATCAACAAATGTTTACAAATTTAATGGATTATGTATGGGAAATAAGTACGCTGTCCTTTAAAAATGGCAGCTCTTAGAACTTCAAAACTGATAATTTTTAAAAAGTTATTCATCAGTCTTTAATATTAGACTGTTTTTTTGTTTAATATTCGACTCTTATTTTAAGATAAAAGTAATCCAATGATATCGCATTGTGAAACTTTGCAATATCTTTAAATCTAATATCTCGATGTATATTAGTGTCCGCACAAAAAATTGAAGTTTTTAAAGCTCTTTTAAAAAAGTATAACATCTATGCAGTATCTTTTAAAATAATTCATAAGTTTTTACTAAAAAGAAGGCCGACTTTGATCACCAAAGTAGTTAAATCTAAACCAATCAGAAATAGGAGTGTTCTGCCCGGATGTGTTCCACCGATAAACTCTTTGCTTTATTTATATAGATGATGTTGCCTTGGATATCAGTGACTACGAACTTGAGATTTTGATGTTTCTATACGTTTCGAGGTCCCCTGAGTCCGTTTTCACTATTTTTGCGATGATGTATGTATGTGTGTGTGTATGTCTGTGAGTAAACACGCTAGCGTCTAAACGCTTTGTTAGAATAAGCTGAAAGTTGGTACGCATATTGTAAGTCGCCATAGTACGAACTCTATAGATTTCCCTTATATTTTTTTTACAGGGACACAAAGAAAAATTCTTTATCATTATGGCCTATGGGACCAAAATCTTAAAAGTACGATAGCATCTAAACGCCTTATTCAATTGAGCAAAAAATTTATACGCATGTGATAGGTCACAGATACTCAATCTGTATAGATTTTGGTGAATCTAGCGCTTACAGTTTTTTTACAGGGACACAAAGAAAAATTCTTCATCATTATGCCCTATGGGACCAAATTTTTAAAAGTGCGATAGCATCTAAACGCCATATTAAATTGAACTGAAAATTTATATGAATATTATAAATATGAATTATAATTTATATGAATTTCTATGAATATTATGTTGCACTAACTATAAGCATTTCGGTGAATCTAGCATTTAAAGGTTTTTACAGGGACACAACGAAAAATTCTTTATAATTATGATCTATGGGTTCAAAGTTCAGTAGCTTTAAATAAAACATCGTGTGATATATTGAGAAAAATACTCGAACACTCTATTATGGTTTTCTCTCTTTTGTTTGTTTAACAACTCCTCTTTCTTTACTTTATCTACAAAACTGTTAATGACTCAATGTTCGGAAAGTCTAGTGGAGTCACTCCAGATTTTTTTAATTCTGTTTTCGCTTTTGAAAAATTCTCTACCATTCAGTTGGTACTCGTTTTCCAGAGATTGAATTTTTTTAATTATTTATTTAATATTTTGTTTTATAGTTAAAAAAAAAAAAAAAGAAAAAAAGAAAAGAAAAGAAAAGAAAAAGAAAGAAAGAAAATCAATCAATCGCCTTATTCAATTGAGCTGAAAATTTATATGAACATTATAAATCCACTTATAGGTTTTTACAGGGACACAACGAAAAATTCTTTATCATTATGATCTAAGGGCTCAAAGATCAGTAGCGTTCAATAAAACATTGTGTACTATAGGGAGAAAAATACTCAAACACTCTATATTATGGTTTTCTCTCTTTTGTTTGTTTAACAACTCCTCTTTCTTTACTTTATCTACGAAACTGTTAATTACTCAATGTTCGGAAAGTCGAGTGGAGTCACTCCAGATTTTTAATATAGCAGGATAGAGCTATATTTCACACAAACTTACATGATAAGGATCATTGTATTGAAAATAGTGTAAAATAGTATGAAAAGTAAAATGCGAAATTCGCCCCACTAAAATTAATTACCATATAGGATAAGACAAATGTATCAGACTGAAAGAAGGGTATAGATGGAAAATTTCAGTTTGTCACTGTCTGGAGCGATAGAAATTTATGAACATATATAAAGGATGGAGAACAAAGCAAATTCCACCTTTAATAATTAAGTTTCAAAACGAGATCGTTCAATTGATTTCAAAACTGCGATTTAATGATGGCGGAAATTTTTTTCGCGGTTACGCCAATGATCCTAGATTTGACTTAAACTCACGAAATCTGTGTTTGTAAACCCTCGGGCTCTGGACAAAACAGATGTCGTGACCAAAAGAAATCAGGCGTGCGAAAATAAAAAAGTTTTTAGATAGTAATAAAAAGGCCGCCTGCAATTTTTTTGCGTGTGAAAGTATTTATCTATTGCGAAACAATCTCGTTTGTTTGAAAGAAATTTAAGCAGTCCATGGAGAAACGGTTCTGCATAGTAATTTGAGATGATCAATTATACGAAAGTGTGAATAATCACTTTGCTTTTCATTTACCGTTCATTTATTTGGGTGCCATCTGTAGGGATTTGGCCCTACGCGTTGGAACTTTTAGTAGCTTTCTAGAGCATCCTTTTTGAAGTAAAGAAAAAAGAGAGTAAAGAAAGAATGAGATACAATTATAATTAAAATAAAATAAAAGTATTCCAGCTTTATGAGATTTTAAGACTGAACGTTAGTTATATTTATATGACGGTTGAGCTTTAGTATCAAAATTATTTGAACGTAAAAAATTATGAAAATTGTGGATGTGTGCTTCAATAATTTTGCTGCTGACTGTATCTGTGTGCCAAATATCATGTCTGCAAGTGAGATAGATTTTTCTGTAGACAGCTGACAGACAGAAAAACACCATTTTACTTTTATTAACAAGATAGAAGGAAAAAAAAAAATCCTTGTCTAACTTTTGCATCTGAGTCATCATGAACGCTGAAAAATCATAAAAACGACTAAATGTAAAAAAATGATTTGCTTTAATTGAAAGATAACAGACATAAAAACAATTTGCGAACGGTCAGGCATGGCTGAATAGCCATTTATTCTTTCTACAGTGCACAATGCAATGCCATGTCTATCTCTTTCCATACCATATCATCCTGTCTATTATAGCCACGATGTCATTTTAATCTCATTAGACATAGAATTTCAGTTCCACCAAAAACACCATTATTAAAAACTTTTGTATCTAATGTCTATAATTAGTTCCAGAAGGTCACCGTTTAACAAAAATTTTCCCCCCATTTCGACAAATCACTTCTTTCCTGTTTGTTTTGATAGAAATAAATCCATGTTCTTTTTTAGAACGTTACATTGTTATAACAGAAACCTCGTATTAGTGGGAATGGAGCAATGGTCATTAGATGGGTTAATATCATGAAAGAAGTCATCAAATCTAATAGAAAGATTGTAGCTGTCGGGAATTTTTTTTGTCACACTGTATTATGGTCTTTCACAGATGGCAGAGAAAAAAAAAAATGGTGGAAAAAAAAGAATGTAATCGCGGTCGCTACAATTAAATTCGGCACCGTAAATTGTTTTGCAAACAACTGCTCAAGTTGAGTTTTGAAGAGCCTTTTTATCATCGCATCCTTGTTTCCAATCGGCATACTGCATTTTTTATTCTTGTTTTACAGCTGTATGAAAAGTTAGTAGATTTAAACCCCGCGACAAAAAGTACAAAGGGTTTTTTCTTTGATTTTTCATAAAATAACATTATCTAAATTGTGCTTATCATTTATTATTATCATAAAATAACACTATTCCCAGACTAATTTTTGTTTTAAAACTAATTTAGAAAAGTTTCAAGACTAAAATTTTTCTAATTTAAGACTACACTCCGCGACAAAAAGATAGGAATAAAGGTTTTTTTTTTTTAAAAATTTTCATAAAATAACGTTATCTAAATTGCGTTGATCATTTATTATCATAACAAAATATTATCATATCAAAAACATATTAAGTATTTGAACCATATTCAAAATAATCATATTCAAAAAAAACCTTTGTACCTATCTTTTTGTCGCGGGGTGTATTTCTTTCTTTTTAGTACGACAGGACTATTTATTTCAGACAGCGATTTTGCATTGTCACAATTTCAGAATGCCTGCCAATATCCAATTTTACCATTTAATTTTTTTAACTATATTAAAGTATTTAGGAATTTTCTTGATAAACTCACCAACCGTGAAAATTCATTTTAAGTAGTTTGGAGTATCAGATTGATTCTTTTTTAATACTAACTATATGAAAAATTTCAGAGCCGGGAATTGAACCCAGGCCGTCCACTTAACGTGCGGATGCTCTTCCACTGAGCCATCCTGGCTGATAACCTGCTCGACATTTCTCACATAATAACCATTACATCTGCGTTTGCAGATACGAAGACCTTGCCAACGGTTATTATGGGAGAAATGTAGAGCTTGTTATTAGCCAGGAGGGCTAATAACTTTTATTTATTTATTTTAATTAAAAAATTAAATAATAAAATTACGTAAAAATACAGAATAAAGATTGAGAATCTCAATTACTGACTTTTTAACTAAGAATTACTCTAAATTTACAGAGACTCTGGATAAATAGTTACATTAAATTTACAGAAATTTTTAACAGTGTGGGAATGTAATATCGTAGATATAAAAATGATTCTAAAACAAATGCTGAACCAGCTAAATGAAAAACAATTAAAAATTCTGTCAAAGAGAGAATTTAGTTTAGTACGAAAGACTATTAATTTCAATCTGTAAAATTTTTATTTTTATTTTTTAATTTATTTTTAATTTCATTTTTTGACCGTAAAACTGGGCCACGTACTTTTTACTTTCCGAACACTATAGTGAGGAAAGTATTGTAATCATGTCAAAAATCCGAATTCGAGATTTTGATGTTTCTATACGTTTTGAGGTCCCCTGAGTCCGTTTTCACTATTGTTACGATGATGTATGTATGTGTGTGTGTATGTATGTGTGTGTTGTGTATGTATGTGTGTATGTGTGTGTATGTCTGTGAGTGAATACGCTAGCGTCTAAACGCTTTGTTCGATTAACCTGAAAGTTGGTACGCATATTGTAAGTCACCATAGTACGAACTCTATAGATTTTGGTGAATCTAGCACTTATAGTTTTTTTACAGGGACACAAAGAAAAATTCTTTATCATTATGGCCTATGGGAGCAAAATCTTAAAAGTGCGATAGCATCTAAACGCCTTATTCAATTGAGCAAAAAATTTATACACATATTATAGGTCACAAATACTCAATCTGTATAGATTTTGGAGAATCTAGCACTTATAGTTTTTTTACAGGGACACAAAGAAAAATTCTTTATCATTATGCCTATGGGGCCAAATTTTTAAAAGTGTGATAGCGTCTAAACGCCTTATTAATCTGAGCAAAAAATTTGTACACATGTTATAGATCACAGTTGAACTAACTGTATAGATTTTGGTGAATCTAGCACTTACAGTTTTTTTACAGGGATACAAAGGAAAATTCTTTATCATTATGGCCTATGGGACTAAATTTTTAAAAGTACGATAGCATCTAAACGCCTTATTGAATTGAGCTGAAAATTTATATGAATGTTATAAATGACTGTTGCACTAAGTATAAGCATTTTGGTGAATCTAGCATTTATAGGTTTTTACAGGGACACAACGAAAAATTCTTTATCATTTTGGCCTATGGGCTCAAAGTTCAGTAGCGTTCAATAAAACACCGTGCAATATAGGGAGAAAAATACTGAAACACTCTATTATGGTTTTCTCTCTTTTGTTTGTTTAACAACTCCTCTTTCTTTACTTTATCTACAAAACTGTTAATTACTCAATGTTCGGAAAGTCGAGTGGAGTCACTCCAGATTTTTTAAACTGACTGAAATGAATTAAAATGACGTGTGGCCACCTCAGTTTTATACTTTAATTAATTTTAAAAAATCTAATGGTCGTGTCGAAAAACTGTTTACACCTCTGTATTCAGAAAAATCACCTCTTTCATAGAGTACCGAATGTGTAACGACAGGAATGATATTTTCTAATTTATTTTGGTGTTACACTAAACTGGTCTAAAAAAACTCCAGATTGTAACTAATACTCCTCCGTCCTAATAATCAATTCCCTCATTGGTAACTGGCATAGCATTCAAACGATTCCAACGCGTGGGAGAGGGAAATGTTTTATTATTTGAAGAATCTAGACACAGAATGTTGCCTTCATCATGTGAAACACCTTTATGAAGGAGAAATTTCCGTTTCATTATTAAGCCATTATTTCTATCCATTAAAAAAGCGGAGCTTTATAACATATATGTGCTCGGGGATTAAAAATAAATTTATTTTATAGAAGGTTTAATGCATTTTAAGGGTGAATTTTAAATTTGAAAATTTTCATTGATATTTTTGTGTGAGGGGATAATTTATAATTTAATATTGTGGATTTGGGAGCCCTTTGCAGTCAAAAGTTCATGGATAAAGTCCCGGTTTGCCCATGCTATGAATGTATTTATTTTTACTTTCTTGACATGCACTATGCAGAAGGGAATAAATTTATTCCTCAGAAAAGAAACAAATTATAATATCTAGAGGTTTAGAAGCATCATTAATTTATTTTAGCTATTTCTTTGTGTATCAGAAGTATTGTAATCATTTTGAATTCCTAATATGTACGATGCAAGGGAAATTTTGTAATCAGAAAGGAATAAAAATATAATATCTAGACGTTTAGGAAGATCATTAATTTATTTTGGATATTTTCACTTTTTAAACATAATATTTTGTAAGAAGAAGTATTGTAATCATTTTGAATTCCTAATTTGCATGATGCAAGGGAAATTTGTAATCAGAAAGAAATACAATTATAATATCTAGACGTTTAGGAGGATCATTAATTCATTTTGGCTAATTTTTGTGTGTCAAAAGTATTGTAATTATTTTTGAATTCCTAATATGCACGATGCAAGAGAAATTTGTAATCAGAAAGGAATAAAATTATAATATCTAGACGTTTAGGAGGATCATTAATTTCTTTTGGCAATTTTTTGTGTATCAAAAGTATTGTAATCATTTTTAATTCCTAATATGCACGATGCAAGGGAAATTTTGTAATCAGAAAGGAAAATTAAAATATAAAATCTAGACGTTTAGGAGGATCATTAATTTATTTTGGCTATTTTTACTTTTTATAAGGAGGTTTTTATATGAAATTGACTTTGTCATCGTGTCACGCTAGTGAACAAGGCGCCTTAACTTTAAAGTAAATATAAGCCGTTTAGTTTGTCGCTCTTTGGTTCAGTTGGTTAGAGCGTCACGTTAATAACGCGGTGGTCGAGAGTTCGGTCCCCTCAAGGTCCGGCGTGTTCATTTTTGCAGATAATTAGTACAAAAGGTGTCAATTGGTGCAAGAAAACTTTTACACAGTATCCTAACTTACACAGTATCCTAAGAATTTTTTTAGTTTTTTTTAAGAAACTTTTTTTTTTTTTTTTTTTTTTTTTTTTTTTAATATTAAAAATTACAAAATATTTTTGGTAGTAAAAAAAAGCACCAAATAAAAGTTTTAAGTTAAAAATACATAAATAAATGTATATATTTTTTAAACTTCTTATTTTTGAAATTGGATTTTGTCATCGCGTCTTCGTGTCATGCTAAAAAAAACAAAGCGCTTCCCCTTTAAAGTAAATGTAAGGAATTTTTACATCGTTCAGTGGCTCAGTTGGTTAAAGCGTCGTGTTGATAACGTGATGGTGGTGGTTGGATTCGGTCTTCAAAGGCCGACGTGTTACTTTTTTGTAGATAAATAATAAAAAAGATGTCATTTATTAAAAACAAAACCTTTCAGGACCTACGCAGTATCCTTAGAAATTCTCATTAGTTTTTTTAAGAAGCTTTTTTTTTGTAACTAAAAAAAAAAAAAAAAAAAAAAAAAAAAAAGCTGGAAACTTTTTGTTGTGCAGCCTTAAAAAGCATAAAGTAAAATTTTATCCTTGCAGAGACATACTATAAAAAAAATATGTTTCAACAATAAGAAAATTTTAAAGAAGAATCTAGATATTTCACTTTTACACGAGATGAAAATTCTTTAATAGTCAAAGTATTTCGAAAAGCATTCAAGAACAATATTTTTTGTATTGCTTAGATTTTTCTAGCATGTTCTATGACTTCTTTTCTCTGGTCTTTGACATTTGATTAGAATGTCATGCCGATAGCGCGCGTTGGTCGTGGGTTCGATTCTCGAAGGCTGACGTGCTTTTTTTTCTTTCAGATAATTAAAAAAAAAAAATGTCAGTATCGAAAAGAAAATCTTTAGTTGTCTACACAGTATCCTAAGAAATTTTGATTAGATTTTTAAGAAGCTTTATTTATAACTAAAAAACACAAAATAAAAATTTAAGTAAAAAACCATTTTTTAAGATTAGAGGCTTTTATTGCAAAGCATAAAATAAAATTATTGATGTAAAGACATGCTATGAAAAAAATGAAAGTTTTTAACACTGATGAAATTTTAGGGAAAAATATAGATATTTCCCTTTTGCAAGAGATGAAAATTTATAAATATGCAAAATAATTTAAAAAGCTTTCGAGACTTTTGAAATTTATGGCTTAACGAATAATTATACAAAAAACTAGTAACTAAGAATATTGGTCTCGAATGCTTTTTTAAATATTTTGAATATTTAAAAATTTTCATAAAATCTATATTTTTCTCTAAAATTTCATTAGTACTAAAATTTTCATTTCTTTATAGCATGTCTTTACCTCAATAATTTTTTATTTTATGCTTTGCAATAAAAGCCTCTAATCTTAAAAAGTGATTTTTTACTTAAATTTTTCTTAGACATAATGTTGTGTAAGAAGAAGTATTGTAATCATTTTGATTTCCTAATACGCACGATGCAAGAGAAATTTCCTAATCAGAAAGGAATAAAACTAAAATATCAAGAGGTTTAGAAGTATCATTAATTTATTTTGGCTATTTTTTGTGTAAGAAAAGTATTGTAATAATTTTGAATTACTAATGTGCACGATGCAAAGGAAATTTTATAATTAGAAAGGAATAAAATTACATCTAGACGTTTAGGAAGATCGTTAATTTATTTTGGCTATTTTTACTTTTTAAACACAATATTGTGTAAGAAGAAGTATTGTAATCATTTTGAATTCCTAATTTACACGATGATAGGGAAATTTTGTAATCAGAAAGGAATAAAATTTTATTATCTAGATGTTTAGGAAGATCATTAATTTATTTTGCTACTTTTACTTTTTAAACATAATATTGTGTAAGAAAAAATTTTGTAATCATTTTGATTTCCTAACATGCACGATGCAAGGGAAATTTCGCAATGAGAAAGGAATAAAATTATAATATGGAGAAGTTAGAAGTATCATTAATATATTTTGGCTATTTTTTGCGTATCAAAAGTGTTGTAATTATTTTGAATTCTTAGTATGCACGATGCAGGGGAAATTTCGTAATCAGAAAGGAATAAAATTATAAAATCTTGACATTTAGGAGGATCGCTAATTTATTTTGGCTATTTTCACTTTTTCAAATAATATTATGTGTAAGAAGAAGTATTGTAATCATTTTGAATTCCTAATATGCAGGATGCAAGGGAAATTTTGTAATCAGAAAGGAATAAAATTATAGTATCTAGAAGTTTAGAAAGTATCATAAATTTATTTTGGCTATTTTTTGTGTATCAAATGTATTGAAATGATTTTGATTTCTTAATACGCACGGTGCAAGGGAAATTTTGTAATCAGAAAGGAATAAAATAATAATATCTAGACGTTTAGGCGGATCATTAATTTTTGTTGGCTATTTTTACTTTTTAAACATAATATTGTGTAAGAAGAAGTGTTGTAATCATTTTGATTTCTTATTATGCTCGATGCAAGGGAAATATTGTAATCAGAAAGGAATAAAATTATAGGAGGATCACTAATTTATTTTGGCTATTTTTGCTTTTTAAACATAATATTGTGTAAGAAGAAGAATTGTAATCAATTTGATTTTCTAATTTGCACGATGCAAGGGAGATTTTGTTATCAGAAAGGAATAAAATTATAATATCTAGAAGTTTAGAAGTATCATTAATTTATTTTGGCTATTTTTGCTTTTTAAACATAATATTGTGTAAAAAGGAGTATTGTAATCATTTTGAAATCCTTATATGCAGGATGCAAAGGGAATTTTGTAATCAGAAAGGAATAAAATTATAATATCTAGACGTTTAGGAGGATCACTAATTTATTTTGGCTATTTTTGCTTTTTAAACATAATATTGTGTAAGAAGAAGTATTGTAATCATTTTGATTTCTTATTATATATGCTCGATGCAAGGGAAATTTCTTAATCAGAAAGGAATAAAATTATAATATCTAGAAGTTTAGAAGCATCCTTAATTTATTTTGGCTATTTTTTGTGTACCAAAATATTGTAATCATTTTGAGCTCCCAATATGTACGATACAAGGGAAATTTTGCAATTAGAAAGGAATAAATTTATAATATCTAGAAGTTTAGGAAGATCATTAATTAATTTTGGTTATTTTTACTTTTTAAACATAATATTGTGTAAGAAGAAGTATTGTAATCATTTTGATTTCTTATTATATATGCTCGATGCAAGGGAAATTTCTTAATCAGAAAGGAATAAAATTATAATATCTAGAAGTTTAGAAGCATCCTTAATTTATTTTGGCTATTTTTTGTGTATCAAAATATTGTAATCATTTTGAGCTCCCAATATGTACGATACAAGGGAAATTTTGCAATTAGAAAGGAATAAATTTATAATATCTAGAAGTTTAGGAACATCATTAATTAATTTTGGTTATTTTTACTTCTTAAACATAATATTGTGTAAGAAGAAGTTTTGTAATCATTTTGAATTCCTAATATCCAGGATGCAAGGGAAATTTTGTAATCATAAAGAAATAGAATTATAATATCCAGACAAACGTCTGGATATTATAATTCTATTCCTTAGGAGGATCATTAATTTATTTTGGCTATTTTTACTTTTCAAACATAATTTTGCTTAAGAAGAAGTACTGTAATCATTTTGAATTCCTAATATGAGACATGGTATATCTAGACATTTAGAAAGATTTTTAATTTATTTTTGGCTATTTTAATTTCGATGATTGACGCACTCGATTGATGTTTTATTGGATAGGTATTTTTATGAGTTACCATTGCACTTGCATGACTTATAATTGTTTTACACAGAAAAGTTCGTCTGCATTACAACCTACGGACCCAAAGTGTTTAAAGCACTGTTAAATAATTTAAAATAAAATGAAACATATAGACGTTATATTTTTATGATAATGTATGTGATCATAACTGAAAATTGCGTGCTTTATAGGTCTTTACAGGGACACATAAAAGAATTCGGATTCGTTGTATAATAATATGAGTTTATAAGAGCCATACTCAAAAATTCATGTTGCGGGGGAAAATCATTGCTATAAACGAGAATTCGCATTAGAGATTTTGCAGTAGTGGTCATTATGACGAGTTAATTCGATGTGACAGGCCATCCATTTGTTAAAGAACAGAATTATGATTTGTTGTACAGGATTATGATTTTTACAAAGGGCAAGAAGAAAAGATGGAGGAAAATATATTGTAGTATATATAATCGTGCGCTGTAGTTAAATTTAACACTGTAAATTGTTTTGCAAAAGTTGTTTTTCGAATTATCGCAGCAATTATTTCAGTGGGCCAGCTGCACTTTTATTCTTGTTTTAGAAAAAGGATTCTTAGATTTCTTAGATTTTTTTACTTTCCAAACATACATAAGCAAGGAAAGTATTGTAATCACGGTAATTTTTGAGTTTTACATTTTGGAGTATCTATATGTTTTGAGGTCATCTGAGTTCATTTTTACTATTTTTACGATGATGTATGTATGTGTGAGAGAGAGTGAGTGAACACGATAGCGCCTAAACGCTTCGTTCGAATGAGTTCATTTATGTTATTTTTACGCGAATGTATGTATGTGTATATGAGTGAACGCAATAGCGTCTAAACGGTTTGTTCAAATAAGCTGAAAGTTCGTACGTATGTTTTAGATCACCGTAGCACAAATCCTATTAATTTTGGGGAACCTAGCACTAATAGGCAGGTACACAAAGAATTTTTTTTTTTTTATCATTATGGCCTACAGCCTTAAATTATTTAAAGTGCGATAGCGTCTGGCTTATTCGATTGGGGTGGAAATTTATACACATGTTATAGGTCACAGTTGCACTAAGTGTATAGATTTTGGTGAATCTATGACGCATAGATTTTTACAGGGACACGACGATAAATTCTTTATTATTAAGATCTATGGGATCAAATTATTTGAAGTGAGATAGCGATAAATTAAACAACATACTATATGGCGAAAAGTATTCAAACCAGTCTATTTTAATTTTTTATTTGTTTATATTTACTGACTTATCTTACTTTAATTACCGTTAGTTACTTAATGCTCGGAAAATTTAATAAAGTCACTCCATTTTTTTTTTTTTTTTTTTTTTTTTTATCGAGTCAAAAGTATTTGTTTTTAAATTCAAAACTTCTGCTAGTGAAAAAATCCAACTGTGAAATTTTTGTATTACATTTTTCTTTTTGCAGCGATTATCCTTTATTTATTTATTAAGGCCGATTCACTATACTAGGATCTGCGAATGATAGAACCTCTAGGCTACTAGTGAGCCTGTACCTTTTAGAATTCTTCGATATTAAACCGGTCTGTCTGTTTGCCAGCAATCAATTTTATTTAATACGAATTTGGTGTAGAATCTACATGGAACCTTCTAGAAATGTCTTGAAACTTTATGTAACCTTCTTCCTTAGTTTACTAAGGAAGCTTTTGGAAAACTGTGGTGAGTTTGAAGGAAAAAAGGAAAAAACTAAAATTTGAAACTTTAATGGATATAATTTATCTGTATAAGACTCTCGACTCATGTACTCATCGATAGCTTTAAGGCCGGTTTCCACTGGAAGTTCTAGACCAAGGTTTAAAAAGTCATTAATCACGCTCCCGACACAAAGAGCCAAATGTCTTGTCATCAGTTGTAACCTTTTTTTATCAGATTGCGCAGTTACTTCAAAGGAAAGCATGCAAAATTGACAAAGATATCTGCCTCTGGCCCCTCAATTATCTCAGCTGGGGGTTAGAACCAGGGACTTCCAACCACGTTCGAGGGTTTTGAGCCCGGTTGACCACATCAAAGGATTCTGAATAGAAGCTGTCGAAAGAGCCGTCAGTGGAAACCGGAGTTTACTTTCCGAAAACTATAGTGAGGAAAGTATTGTAATCATGACAAAAATACGAATTTGAGATTTTGATGTTTCTATACGTTTCGAGGTCCCCTGAGTCCGTTTTCACTATTTTTGCGATGATGTATGTGTGTGTGTGTGTGTATGTATGTGTGTATGTCTGTGAGTGAACACGCTAGCGTCTAAACGCTTTGTTCGAATAAGCTGAAGTTGGTACGCATATTGTAAGTCACCCTAGTACGAACCCTATAAATTTTGGCGAATCTAGCACTTACAGTTTTTTTACAGGGACACCAGGAAAAATTCTTTATCATTATGGCCTATGGGGCCAAATTTTTAAAAGTGTGATAGCGTCTAAACGCCTTATTAATCTGAGCAAAAAAATTTGTACACTTGTTATAGGTCACAGTTGCACCAACTGCACAGATTTTGGTGAATTTAGCACTTACAGTTTTTTTTTACAGGGATACAAAGAAAAATAGTTTATCATCATGGCCTATGGGACCCAATTTTTAAAAGGGCGATAGCATCTAAACGCCTTATTCAATCGAGCTGAAAATTTATATGAATATTGTAAATCACTATTGCACTAGCTGTAAGCATTTTGGTGAATGCAGCATTTATAGGTTTTTGCAGGGACACAACGAAAAATTCTTTATCATTATGATCTATGGGTTCAAAGTTCAGTAGCGTTCAATAAAACATCGTGTACTATAGGGAGAAAAATACACAAATACTCTTTTATGTTTTTCTCTCTTTTGTTTGTTTAACAACTCCTCTTTCTTTACTTTATCTACAAAACTGTTAATGACTCAATGTTCGGAAAGTCGAGTGGAGTCACTCCAGATTTTTTAAACTGACTGAAATGAATTAAAATGACGTGTGGCCACCTCAGTTTTATACTTTAATTAATTTTAAAAAATCATTGCTATAAACGAGAATTCGCATTAGAGATTTTGCAGTAGTGGTCATTATGACGAGTTAATTCGATGTGACAGGCCATCCATTTGTTAAAGAACAGAATTATGATTTGTTGTACAGGATTATGATTTTTACAAAGGGCAAGAAGAAAAGATGGAGGAAAATATATTGTAGTATATATAATCGTGCGCTGTAGTTAAATTTAACACTGTAAATTGTTTTGCAAAAGTTGTTTTTCGAATTATCGCAGCAATTATTTCAGTGGGCCAGCTGCACTTTTATTCTTGTTTTAGAAAAAGGATTCTTAGATTTCTTAGATTTTTTTACTTTCCAAACATACATAAGCAAGGAAAGTATTGTAATCACGGTAATTTTTGAGTTTTACATTTTGGAGTATCTATATGTTTTGAGGTCATCTGAGTTCATTTTTACTATTTTTACGATGATGTATGTATGTGTGAGAGAGAGTGAGTGAACACGATAGCGCCTAAACGCTTCGTTCGAATGAGTTCATTTATGTTATTTTTACGCGAATGTATGTATGTGTATATGAGTGAACGCAATAGCGTCTAAACGGTTTGTTCAAATAAGCTGAAAGTTCGTACGTATGTTTTAGATCACCGTAGCACAAATCCTATTAATTTTGGGGAACCTAGCACTAATAGGCAGGTACACAAAGAATTTTTTTTTTTATCATTATGGCCTACAGCCTTAAATTATTTAAAGTGCGATAGCGTCTGGCTTATTCGATTGGGGTGGAAATTTATACACATGTTATAGGTCACAGTTGCACTAAGTGTATAGATTTTGGTGAATCTATGACGCATAGATTTTTACAGGGACACGACGATAAATTCTTTATTATTAAGATCTATGGGATCAAATTATTTGAAGTGAGATAGCGATAAATTAAACAACATACTATATGGCGAAAAGTATTCAAACCAGTCTATTTTAATTTTTTATTTGTTTATATTTACTGACTTATCTTACTTTAATTACCGTTAGTTACTTAATGCTCGGAAAATTTAATAAAGTCACTCCATTTTTTTTTTTTTTTTTTTTTTTTTATCGAGTCAAAAGTATTTGTTTTTAAATTCAAAACTTCTGCTAGTGAAAAAATCCAACTGTGAAATTTTTGTATTACATTTTTCTTTTTGCAGCGATTATCCTTTATTTATTTATTAAGGCCGATTCACTATACTAGGATCTGCGAATGATAGAACCTCTAGGCTACTAGTGAGCCTGTACCTTTTAGAATTCTTCGATATTAAACCGGTCTGTCTGTTTGCCAGCAATCAATTTTATTTAATACGAATTTGGTGTAGAATCTACATGGAACCTTCTAGAAATGTCTTGAAACTTTATGTAACCTTCTTCCTTAGTTTACTAAGGAAGCTTTTGGAAAACTGTGGTGAGTTTGAAGGAAAAAAGGAAAAAACTAAAATTTGAAACTTTAATGGATATAATTTATCTGTATAAGACTCTCGACTCATGTACTCATCGATAGCTTTAAGGCCGGTTTCCACTGGAAGTTCTAGACCAAGGTTTAAAAAGTCATTAATCACGCTCCCGACACAAAGAGCCAAATGTCTTGTCATCAGTTGTAACCTTTTTTTATCAGATTGCGCAGTTACTTCAAAGGAAAGCATGCAAAATTGACAAAGATATCTGCCTCTGGCCCCTCAATTATCTCAGCTGGGGGTTAGAACCAGGGACTTCCAACCACGTTCGAGGGTTTTGAGCCCGGTTGACCACATCAAAGGATTCTGAATAGAAGCTGTCGAAAGAGCCGTCAGTGGAAACCGGAGTTTACTTTCCGAAAACTATAGTGAGGAAAGTATTGTAATCATGACAAAAATACGAATTTGAGATTTTGATGTTTCTATACGTTTCGAGGTCCCCTGAGTCCGTTTTCACTATTTTTGCGATGATGTATGTGTGTGTGTGTGTGTATGTATGTGTGTATGTCTGTGAGTGAACACGCTAGCGTCTAAACGCTTTGTTCGAATAAGCTGAAGTTGGTACGCATATTGTAAGTCACCCTAGTACGAACCCTATAAATTTTGGCGAATCTAGCACTTACAGTTTTTTTACAGGGACACCAGGAAAAATTCTTTATCATTATGGCCTATGGGGCCAAATTTTTAAAAGTGTGATAGCGTCTAAACGCCTTATTAATCTGAGCAAAAAAATTTGTACACTTGTTATAGGTCACAGTTGCACCAACTGCACAGATTTTGGTGAATTTAGCACTTACAGTTTTTTTTTACAGGGATACAAAGAAAAATAGTTTATCATCATGGCCTATGGGACCCAATTTTTAAAAGGGCGATAGCATCTAAACGCCTTATTCAATCGAGCTGAAAATTTATATGAATATTGTAAATCACTATTGCACTAGCTGTAAGCATTTTGGTGAATGCAGCATTTATAGGTTTTTGCAGGGACACAACGAAAAATTCTTTATCATTATGATCTATGGGTTCAAAGTTCAGTAGCGTTCAATAAAACATCGTGTACTATAGGGAGAAAAATACACAAATACTCTTTTATGTTTTTCTCTCTTTTGTTTGTTTAACAACTCCTCTTTCTTTACTTTATCTACAAAACTGTTAATGACTCAATGTTCGGAAAGTCGAGTGGAGTCACTCCAGATTTTTAGTTATGTAGCAGTTTGTGATGAAGAAGTTGTTGAAGAGCTAGAAAGACTCCTTTTTGTCTTGTATAAGTCTTCAATTCTATGTGTGGTTCTTTGTTTATTAATTCACGTCTTCCTTCCTGTTGTTTATGTTCATTGTAATGATAAATTATTAATATTGCATTAAGTATGCTTGTTTTTTTCATAAAGTGAAATTTATTGTAGGTGGCTTTTTTTTTTTTTTTTAAGAAATTGAATTTTGTGCGGGATCTACCAAACGACTCCAATTTTTGTTTGCATCGAACCCCTTTTCAACCCTCCATATCTACGAACTGCACCATAGTTCTTCATTTTGCTTCACCCTGTCGACGATATAAAGTTATCTCTTTCACTTAAAAACCACAAAATTTACACTCATTGATTTATGACCCACCACATAACAGCCGCCTCACACAGAGACTGTCTCTTCACTTTATAATAACCGGACGTTAACTGGTAATTATCTGTTTAAAAAAGACTCCATTCACTGGCACGCATTCCACCGCGCGTGAAGGGGGCCCCTCGGAGCCAGACACGCCACGGGGGCCCCCTTCATCTGTGCCGCGATCTGGCTACGAAGACATGGAGACTGTTTTTTTTTTTTTAACCGCCGGAGATCGTAATCGGTACCGCAGAGATATAGCGACTTGTTCAGCAAGTGGTTTTACGATCCAGGGAGAATGTTGGTGATAAACTTATGTGTAAATAGAGAGATAGTATGTTGAAAGTAGGGGGTAGGGGGTGGGGGGTAATATGTTGTGTGTGTTTATATCCTGGAATCTTGATGTACTAGCGTTGAGATTCCCCTTTTTACCATGTTTTTATTAACTTTCATTCTTGTTTGTTTGTTTGTCCAGTACAAATCTTGCAATCGATTTTTTAATAACTTTCCTACTAGACATTTGAAACTTTCAGAATAGCTCGGAACCCGATGACAACACAACACTTCGAAGCCCGATTTCCGAATTTTTGATTAGTTTTCTTTTAATTAATTAAAATACTATGAAAATAATAGTAGCTATAAAAATAGCCATTAAAATACTATTAGCTATAATTTAATGATTGAAAAAAAAAAAAAAAAAAAAAAAAAAAATTGACGAGTTCATTTTCTTTCGACCTAAAAATAAATACATTTAATTAAGCGTGAACGTTACAAAATTGTAAAAAGTTAAATGATGCATCTCTCAAAAATGGACGTAATGATCACTTTAAAAATTTTATACGCATTGATAAAGTGCTAATGTAGTTCCACAGCTATGATTCAACAGAAAATTTAAAAACATGGTTTATAAAAGTTCTTTATCTTATAATTATTTACCTTGCTTTTATTAACTCGCTTTCTTGTTTGTTTGCCTGTCCAGTACAAATCTTGCAATCCATTTTTAACTAACTTCTCGACTAGCTAGACATTTGAAACTTTTAGAATAGCTCAGAACACGATAACAATGCATTCTTTTAGTACTTTTGTTCAATTAATAAACGTTTGAAAATTTCTTATAATGGCTCTCTTTATGACGCATTGGATTATTTTCTGTCAAGTTGATGGAATAATTCCCCAAATAAATTTTTAAAAAATATTTATTAATACATAGAATTGTCAAATTTATAGGATTCAACAGACAATTTAAAAACGTGGTATACATAAAAATTTCTTTTTATCTTGTAGTTGTATGTTTGTTTTATTATTATTATTATTATTTTTTTTTTTTTCTATACATAGGAAGAAATAATTGCATTCGTGAAAATTTAAAGTTCCTGTTTTCAATAGATTTACATGTTTTGAGATCTCCTGTACTTAATTTGATGATTTTTAGAAAATGTCTGTCCGTCAGTGTGCCTGTGTGTATTACATATGCGTAAACAGAGAGATAATACGTTGAAAGGGGGAGGGAAATGCATGATATTATATCCTGGAATCTCGACTCCGGTGTATATGTTTAGATTCTCCATTGTTCTCTGAAAACATATCATAAGTTTATATATATATATATATATAATAAAGATGATCTATTAAGCATAGTAGAAGCCAAGCAACAGATAGAAGATCACTGAAACACCAATGACCAATAAGATAAAAAAAAAAAAAAATCATCAGTATGAAATACACTAACTTAAAGAAACCATATCTATTAATTAATAGCCTGCAAAACAAACGAATCAATAAAGTAAAACAACAAATCTTAACTTAAAACCATAAACTTATCAAAATTAATGAAAAAACAACCTAAGAAACACAAGGTAGGAAGTAGGAGGCAGGCGGCAAGACTTGTGACTTGCCTGTGGGGTTACACTAGTTTTATGCCGGCAACACTCCCCCAGCCTGCCACAACCAGAACAGGAACCATATGGATTTAAAAATGCAAATTTCAAAGCAGATGAACAACAATGAAACCACGAAGCCACAATGAAATATATATATATATATATAAAGAAAGTGCTGGATTCGTACAAATGTTTGACCTCCGGCTTGCGATGGAATTGCCCATTTTGAGATATCTTCAACACGTTATGATAATTTTAAGTGATATTTTAAAACTGGTTCAACCTTTTAAAGATTATTTATTCTTGAGATGTGCCAACAGGATGATCGTTTAACTAATTAACGAACTAGCACATCAAGTTCGTTAAAAAAGACAACTAGAATTTTCTAACTTACAGACAGCACAATAATTTTTTGATTATTTAGACTCTTCACATATCAAAAAATAATTTTTTGAATATTTGGATTCTTCACATATCAAAACGAATAATTTTTTTTACTCTTTTAATTCTAAAATTTTTACGAATACAGTGAAGCACCGTTTATACGTCTATCGTTTATACGTTTTATTTATTTATTTATTTATTTATTTATTTTTTTTATTTTTTTTATTTTTTTTTTTACATTTATACGTCTTTTTAGTGAAGTCCCGATTCGTTCCTATTCATTTGAATGCAAAAATTCTTCGTTTATACGCCGCTCATATCGGTTATACGTCTTTTCCACTCTACTAAAATCCGCGAAAATTCTCGACCTGTCATTATTTTCCATTCTAAATAATACGGATTTTTCCTATAGAAAGCATCTTAAATGGAGGAACACAGGAAAGATCGAAGAATACTGACCAAAGAATCCATTAAATTCATAGCAGAATTTTTAATGGTCATAGACAAGTATCAGACGAATATTAAAGATTTTTAATGTTATTAAATAACTATCTGTATGGACATGAATCGTGTGCTTATTGTTAAAGATACTCAATATATATAACTAATGTTCAAAATGCGTTCAAATAACTATTTGAACACATAAGAAATGTATATAATACTCAGAGAAATGTATTATAAGTCTCAAAGAGAAATGTATTATATGTCTTAAGAAATAGTATAATACTCAATATATGGAATATGTAATGAGTACCCAGTCCTGCATTAATGGTAGGATTTTTCTCACTTTTTATAATAAATCTTTTTATTATTATTATTTATTATTGTCATAAAAGAAGTCTAATATACATTTACTAACTTAAGAAGCTTAATTAATTAGTATTTTTATACAAATTTTGCTTAAGTATCATTAAATTTGTAGTAATCAAAGTGTTATTAAAATTTCGATTATTATACTTCTTTTCATTTATACGTCTTTTTACGTCAGTTCCTTGAAAGACGTATATAAACGATTCTTCGTAAAAATATTATCATGTATAATATGACGGGAAACTAAAATAACTTTTAATATATCACTGTCTCCTTAAAGAGAGGGCAATGTAGACGTCCGTAGACAATAATGTCCTTTTTCCTTCTGCACAGTATATGTCAGAAAACAACATTAAATTAACTTTTATATGGCCGACATTTTTCATTTTAGTCAAGAAGAGTTTTAAAGATTATCATTTATTCCAAAGAACATTCAATGTAGACGTAAATATGCGGCACTCCTAGTTAAAATAAAAACAAAAACTGATTACACATCATTTTATGGAACTCTCTCTCGCTCATTTTCAATTTCTAATGTAGATGTAATGTAGTTTTGTTTGACTCTAGCAGGGCGTTAAAACGCTCTTATAATATGCTTAATTTTAATGTGTACCAATTTAATCAAGAAATTAAACCAATACATAAAAGAAAAGGCATCCATTTAATTGCCTAAATTTAAACACATAGTAATAATTTTTGGAATTTAAAGTTTTATTTACAGATCCAATCTAGAGTGGAAACACCAGAACGACTGGATATTATTCAACTTCGATATATGCTGAACCAGTGCTGTATGCTTATCCAGGTAAGTGAAATCTTACCTATTCACTATAACATTATTTAATATAAATAAAAATTATAGAAGCGCTCTATGCAAATGTATATATAATTTTATATGAGATCAGTTATTTAAGACAGCGCAATAATTTGTACTACCGAGAATTCAATATTATATTTAGTTATTTATATAAGTATATACCAAACACGCAACCATACTATGTTTCCTAAATATTTGTAGACAATTTCAAGTAAAATGGATGATTTTTTGCACTTAACTTCAGTGGTTACGTACACCATGCAAAGATCAAATACTTTTTGAGTTGACGCGGACTTTTCAAAATTTCAGGAGTGAGGGGGAATCGACCCTCGAGTTCTTATTCATGATCGTAGAAGTGAGAGGACGAATTTTGCAAAAGTCCATCCATACACAGAAAAATGGAAACTTGTCAAGAGACTTGCCATTATTGTGATACTGTTTGCCAAGTATACTGACAAATTTGCCTAAAAATTATGCAAAATTTTAAACAATCAAAAGACTACATGGCAATCTCAGTTAGTCATCAGACACAAAGTCGTTTTATTTTATTATGTATCTTTAACAATGTTTCGTCTGATGATCAGTTTTGATTCTAAAACTTGTCAGACGACTAGTTTCCCTGGTACAGTTTTCATTTTCCTCACATTTGACTGGTTAGTCAAATGAGAGAATAAAAATAAATTGTTCAGTCTTGTCAATCGACTAATAAGATTTTTTCAAGTGTACATTCTGACTAACTTGCCTTGTCTGGTAACTGTGGTTATTGACTAGAACAGATAATTACCATTGTCGACTAGCCTTCTTTGTCTGACAACATTAACCTTCCTAGTCTGGGGTATTGTTTTGAAGAAAATCAACTAAACAGTCCACGTTGGTAGAACGGATGGTGATGTGGTAGCGTGTTTGACTTGTAATAGGTAGGTCCTGGGATCGAGTCCCCACAAGGGCGTTTTGTATTTTAATTTTTTCAAGTGTAGAGTGTAGATTCTGACTAACTTGCCTTGTCTGGAAACTGTGGTTGTTGATTAACCTTCCTGGACAGATGATTGTCGACTAACCTTCTTTGTCTGATAATATTAACCTTCCTAGTCTGGGGTATTGTGTTCAGACTAGTTTAGCTAGTACACTTTTTAACTGAAGTTTCCTAGTCAGCTATTTGGGTTAGTCAATTCTGTATTGTCAACTAAGCACTTTGCCTGGTCACTGTGACCAACGTATTTTTCTGCGTGCGTGATCGTCCCGGATCTAGATTTTCTTATGCGCAGTCGCTTAAGAAAAAATTAATTTTATTATCTTTCTATCGCCTCATATAAAGTCTTGTTAACATAAGCAATGGGAAATACACTTATTGCTTTTCAATTATGTACTAGAAAACCTCTGAACTTACTTTTAGCAACTTAAACTCCACTGATATTTTATAAGAAAGTTTTGGGAAACAATCTAGAATTTAAAAATCTAGAGTGACTCCATCCGATTTTCCGAATATCTAGTAATGAATGGTTGTTTATGTAAATTTAAATGAGAGAAGTCGTTAAAAAGACAAAAGGGAAAATCATAACAGGGTGTTTGGAAGTTTTCCTTCATATGTCATTTAATGTATTGTAAATGTAATGTATCTAAATTCTTTTGAGTGATCCGTGAAAGAACTATCAAAAATCAGTTCGCAATATCAAAAAATTATTCATTTAAACACATTACCAAAGAGAATTTTATATAATTGGATCCCATAGACCGCAATATGTAAAAATTCTACTTTGTATATCACTTTATACCTTAATCGGATGCATGAATTTAGACGGTATCACATTTCAAATACTTTGAGTCCGTTGTCCATAAGGAAGAAGAATTTTTCTTTGTGTCCCTGTATATATATATATATATATATATATATATATATATATATATATATATATATACATATATATATATATATATACATACATATGCATTGTATATATATTCTTTATTTTTGTCCCCATAAAAACACTACGAGTGCCAGACACTGATACCTATGCAGTTCGTGCGACAGTGATCTATAATATTACTTACCAATTTCACTTCAATCGATCAAAGTGTTTAAACATTGTCGTGTTCACTCACATACATACATACACACACACATCACCGTAAAAATAACAAAATGAATTCAGAACACCTCAAAACATACAGATATAGATATCTATATGTTTTGAGGTAAAAAAAAATATATACACCAAAATCTCATAGCTGATTTTTTTTCATGATTACATTGTCCTTTTCTTACATAATGTATCTTCGGATTTATATAAAGCAAAACTAGAATGTTTTGCCCATTATAAAATTTTCTCCTATATTTTCCTATAGAAATTTTTGAAGTACAAATTATGTATTAAAATTATTATTCTATCGAAATTGTCTACCATGAGGAATGCAGACGATTTTTGTCTCACAGAAATGTAACACTCAGTGCAAAAAGAAAGGTAATTTTATGCCGGCGTCTGAGTAAGTGCCCCCTCCCCTTTTTTTTAACTATCACGGATCTATGGTTCAACCATTTGTTTGAAAGGTACTGATGAGTTCTTTTGAAAGCTATCCACATTGAAAATTTACACCGCCACTGAAGATATCCCCCTCCCCCACAAATTATTATTATTATCTTTTTTTTTTTTTTTTTTTTTTTTACATTGAAAAATTATTAAAAATAATTTTTCACTTTATGCACACTTATACAAAGCTCGGTCGTATACTGTTCTATAAAAATTATGAAAAAAAAAAAAAAAAATGGGATGGTTGAGCGTTGAGCGCTCTACCTGTTGAGCGATTAATTCTCAAATGTAACTCGATATTTATCAAGTTTAATTAAATTTCGTCCAATGGTTCACTGCTAAAAAAAAATGCAACTTTGCTGCCAGAAATTCTTTGTAATTTGAGAAAAAAGTCGTGAATTACGAAAAAATTACGTTTACAAAACGTATTCTTCTGTCATTACAGAAAATTTCTGGCAGCAAAGTTGCATTTTTTAAACAGTGTTCGCGAGATGCAGCGTCCACAAAATGAGAGGCCACAAAATGTTACCTACTACTCCCATGCATACACACAGACAAACAGAAATTCCCTAAAAAGTGTCAAATCATGTTCGGAACATCTCAAAAATATCAAACCATGGAAAACCGGAGGTCGAAAATTTTCATGCATCCAATATTTTTCTCTTAATTTTGAAAGAGGAATGGGCCCCAGTGCCTCCTCCTCCCTCTGCGCCTATGTCGGGAGGCCTCACCACGTTGATGTTTGGGGGTAATAACTGTAAGCACTTCCAACGCCTGAAAGTCTGGTATGCAGCCTACTTCATAGCTAAAATAAAACAACATTGTGTCAGTAGATCCCTCCCACTTCACACCTCTTCTAAGAAGTTGAACTACTTCTTTCTCCAATGGCAGAACAAAGAACGTGAAAGAACAACGCCTTCTTTCTTCACACCTCTGTTGGATTGGACGGAGGGGTGAGTTGTTTGCAGGCTTCCGGGTGATAAAGAAGATGGGGGAGAATTCTTAGAGATGTAATCCAATACCCCCCCCGCCCTCCTCAAAGGCCTTTCGAAAAGGAAAGAGAGCGAGAATGGTCTCTATCACGGTGGTCCTGATTTGAGAAATCAACTTGCTGATTGAAATTTTTAGTTCCTGTTTGAAACAGCCTAAAAAACGATACTTTGTGGGCTTTTTCGTTCGCAGAGTAAAATTATGTCATAAGCTTCTCCGGATTGCAGTCGAGAACACAAATGAAAACACAGACGAGAACGAAAGAAGGAGAAGTCTATGTATAGGTGAAGTTTCACCGGATTCGAAGCGAGAGTTGGATTTGCGACCCAAAATCAGAAAAACAATTTTCATTGACACAATTCCGTAAAAACAAACAAAGAAACAAACAAAATATGGAGTGACACCACTCGATTTTCCGAACATTGAATAATTAAGGGTTTTGTAGAAAAAGTAAAGTAAGAGGAGTTGTTAAACAAACAAAAGAGAGAAAATTATAATAGGGTGTTTGAGTATTTTTCTCCATATATAGTACACGATGTTGTTTAATTTAAAGATACTGAAATTTGAGCCCATAGTTCATAATGATAAAGAATTTTACGTTGTGTCCCTGTAAAAACCTATAAATGCTAGATTCACCAAAATACTTATGATTAGTGCAACAATGACTTATAATATTCGCATAAATTTTCAGCTCAATTTAATTAGGCGTTTAGATGCTATCGTACTTTTAAAAATTGAGTCACATAGGCCATAATTTATAAAGAATATTTCTTTGTGTCCCTGTAAAAAACTGTAAGTGCCAAATTCACCAAAATCTATACAGTTCGTGCAACCTGTGACCTATAACATGCGTATTTTTTTTTTCTTTTTTTTTTTTTTTTTTTTTGCTCAGTGTACGTTTAGACGCTATCACATTTTTAAAAATTTGTCCCCATAGGCCATAATGATAAAGAATTCTTCTTGGTGTCCCTATAAAAAAAAAAAAAACTATGCTAGATTCATCAAAATCAATAGGGTTCGTGCTATGCGGATATATAACATACGTACCAACCTTCAGCTCCTTCGGACAAAGCGTTAAGACGCTATCGTGTTCACTCCCACTCCCACACGTACACACATACATACATCACAAAAATTCGTGTAGAATCGTAGATATCTCAAATAGCTCGTATCAAAACTAAAGTTGGAAGTACACTACCAGACAGCATGTAAATATCCAAATATAAATTTCCAACATTCTACAACTAATTCTTTTTTGAGCTATGCATGATACAAAATTCATTTTGCAAATAATGACTACAATACTTCCCTTACATATAGTATCCGGAAAGTAAAAAAAAAAAAAAAAAAAAAAAAAAAAGTACCGATACGCGAAAATATAAATAATTAAATAAATTATAAAATATGGGACCATTTAAAAAATTTAATAAATAAAATGAGAAAACATATCATTTTCTTACTAATAAAAAGCCAAGATTCCCAAAATTAACGTTGAAACTGACGTCACTGCTAAAACAATGTATTGGAATAAAGAAAGTAAAATTTATCCATAGTATCCATCTGTGCATTTCAACTGTATAAAATAAGGAAAACGAATAATTTAATAGTAAAACTTACATCACAATCGCAACAATGTTTTGAGATAAAGAAAATAAAAAAAAAAATACCATGGATTTTGGAAGATTCGTCCATTGGTTCAAATAACAAATTAAAAGCACACAATTCATTGGTCCATTTATAAACATTTTTTAATGATTTATATTGTGTAAAATTTAACTATGCATCACGAAAAATTAATAATATAAATAAATAAATAGACTCGTATAGTTAGACCCTTCATAAGTATGTATAATCCCAAAGTTTCAAAACTTTATAAATTTTTTCTCTTATTTTTCCTAATTTGACTGTACTAATAGGGAACATTTTATAATGAACTTGAATAACATATATCGGTTTCAAGGAATCAATGTGCAGTTTAATATTTCATCGCGACAATGGTTGAGAAAATCTCCCAGAACAAAAGAGAAAACGATAGCATGTTGGATGTAGACACGAACAAACACCGTGTCGTGATACGATCCCAAAGCAAATGATTCTTTTAGAACACGGGATCAATTTTTCTAAAGAGCCCGCAGCTTGACAAGGAAAAATGTGGAGTATTGAAGGGCGATCAAACGCGGATAAAAAAAGAAAGCTTTTTGGTCACTGTTTGAAACAGGTGTATAAACAAACAACAAATAGCGTTGAAAAAAAATGACAAAAGGAACAAACCGATTTCGTTTGGGTGTACACGGACACCTAAAGTAAGGAACAAAAGACTTCGCAACTTTTTGTACGCTGCAAGTGGGAAAATGATTGAGTTTGCAATTTGTTTGCATTCGTGCTACATCGTGTGATTTTTTTTTTTTTCTTTAAGTGCCAAAAAAAAAAAGAAAAAAAAGAAAGAAAGAAAGAAAGAAAAGAACGAAAAATCACATGGTGTACATAGATTACATTGCTCGGCATGAAGATTGCCCCCCCCCCCCCAACACCATTTTGGCAAATTCTTATGTAAAATGACCTCCTGAATCCGAATAGGACGCCCATTTTGCCCTATCACCCACAGTTTTTTAGCGACGGCCCCCTACTTTTATTACTTTTAGATCATTTTATGGCTATAAATTTGATTTTTAGGGGTGGGGGTAGGATTATTTTAACTGTAAAATATCTTCTGAGGGGTTACAGAGTTAAAAAATTCTAAAACATCAACATTGGCGGCAAGTAGAAAATTTAGTGGGGAAGGGGATTTGCCACTGAAATTATGTACATTACATGTCTTATATTTTTTTAATCTGTTATTATTGTTATTTATTAAACATATATATTTTTTGTTTTTAAGTGTTAAAATAATTCTTTTTCATTCTCCAAATCAAATTCATGGCCATAAAATGACCGAACAGTGATAAAAATGGGGGGAGGGGTGATGTCTTGAGAAAACGGTGGGTGATGGGGCAAAATGCGGGTCCTATTCGGATTGAGGAGGTCATTTTACATAAGAATCAGCAAGAATGGTATCAGGGCTCGAATTTTTTTTATTTATTTATTTAGGGGGGTGGGGGGGGGATTTAGAATTCAACCTTCCGAACATTCAGCAATTAACGATTGTTTAAATAAGTTAAAGTTTGCACTTTATCATTATAGCCTATGGGCTTAAATTGTTTAAGACTTTTTCATTGTGTCCCTGTAAAAATCTCTAAGTACTTGATTCAACAAAATGTATTATAAAGTTTGCGCGATTGTGACCTATAACATGTATATAAATGTTCAGCTTAATAAAATAAATATGCATTTAAACGCTATCCCTTTTTTAAATAATTTAAACTTATAGAACTTAATGACAAAGAATTTTTATTTGTGTCCCTGTAAAAAAAAAAAAAAGAAAAAAAAAAACTATGAGTGTTAGAATCGCCAAAATCTATACAGTTCGTGCTACAGTAACCTATAACATATGTACCAACTGTACCATATGTACCATATGTACCAAGTCATTCGATTAAAGTGTTTAGATGCTATTGTGTTCACTCACACGCATGCACACACATACATACATCATCCTAAAAATAGCAAAAATGATCTCAAGGGACCTCAAAACGTATAGATACACCAAAATCTCAAAGTCGATTTTTTTTCATGATTACAATACTTTCCTTAAATATGTATGTTCGGAAAGTAAAAAGAGCCAACTGTCGGAAGCGATTAGAAGGCAAAATATATGCCAGCGGTAGCGAGATAGGTTATAGAAATCTTAAATCCCAGAAATTATAATAATCTTTGGGCGATTTCAATAAAATATTTTTGTTTTTCATTTATAAATTGAAATAAAAAAAATAAAAAAAACTAAAAGCAGTCTTTGGGGACTGCCGATAGGAGTGAAAACTAAGTAACTTGTGAATTGTATTGCCGAGCTATTAGATTATTATTTTCGAATTATTTTTGGTTTGGAAAGAAGTGTTTAGGATCTGCACACAGAAAAATAAATTGGTCACAGTGACCTGCCAAAATGCTCAGCTGACAATACAGAATTGACTAACCAAAATAACTGACTAGCCAGAAAGTGTACTTGCTGAACTAGTCTCCAAAACTGAAAAGTGTACTTGCTGAACTAGTCACCGAAACTGAAAAGTGTACTTGCTGAACTAGTCTTCAAAACTAAAAAGTGTACTTGCTGAACTAGTCACCAAAACTGAAAAGTGTACTTGCTAAACTAGTCACCAAAACGCTACTCCAGACTAGGAAGGTTAATATTATTGGACAAAGAAGGCTAGTCGATAATCATAATTATCAGACCAGGAAGGTTAGTCAACAACCGCAGTTGCCAGACAAGGCAAGTTAGTCAGAATCTGCACTTGATTAAGACGGTTAGTCAGCAGCCAACAGGTATTTTACGAAGCAAGCTAGTCAATTTTCAATGAATATCTGAAGAGGCAGGATAGTAAAGACTATTTACCTGACTAATGTGTCTGGTAATATTTGAAAAGGAAAACTAGTCTCTATTTGACTAAGCTGCCTCATAATATTTGTGGAGGAATTTTATCCCGAAAAAAATATTTGACTAGCCTGTCTCATAATATTTGAGGGAGATTAATCAAAAAAATTTAATAGATTAAAATCCCTCATATTTTATGAGGAAGTGGCCTCATACTTGTTTGCAGGGGCTTTTAAAAAAGCATTGATGTTAGTTTTAACCTCTTTACTTTTGTAATTGTTTAATCCCCCCTCCCCTTTTAAATGTTCAACCTTGAAAAAATATTTAAAAACTTTTCTGAAAAATATTACTTGTCGATCAACTGGAATAAAATACTCATAGCTGCCAACTTTTTCAATTTATTCCGGAATGTTGACCGTGCCCTTTGCGGAAATCTATAAACCCGTGCCCTTAGCGGCAATGTTATCCCCCCTCGGTGGCGTGCTTTTAGCATACGTGCCTTTTGCGGAAATGTATGATAAATTTCAAAATAAATTAATAAATAAATAAAAGAACTCTTCAGTTTTCCTCCATACTTTATCCATATTTAGCAGTGGGTGTATTTTGCTTCAGAAGTACACTGTCGCAAAAACAAGTATACGTACTGTAGAATATCCGTTATTTGAGGGAACGGTGATCTGTAACCATATAAAGTTTAATGAATCACAGTACAGTCGGTAACAAAAGTGTCCGAACACTAGCAAAAATTCCTATATGAAAAACGTACACTTCATACGGTTTTGTTAAATAAATCCTTATCGAATCATGTTCTTACACTGACTAAGAACAGGATTCGACAAGGATTTATTTAAGAAAACCGCATGCAGTGTACTTTTTTTACATAGGAATTTTCGCTAGTGTTCGGACACTTCTGTTACCGACTGTACTCCATACGAAAACGTACATTACTGCCATTTTATGATTTTATTATGTTTTTGAAAATATGATTAAGAATTAGATTTTTTAAAACTAAAACAAAAACGAAAAATCAGGAGGTACACATTGATTATCAGCATTTTCCAATTGTGCTTACTCATTGTATCGTATAACATCCTATGTTCTCTGTCTATATTATCACACAATAGACAGACAGACATATAGAATAACTGAATTCATAATCACACTGAAACACTGTTGGAAAGTGTTAAAAATGCTTAACACAAACAGAAATGTTGCTCTTAATTTCCTATTTGCATCCCTTAATGTATTGTAACATTTTTGGGTAGCTCTGTAAATCTGGAGGTTAAGCATATTGTAATCTATAGAAAACATTTTCTTAACATAATAACAATAAATGTGAATTTCTTTATGATTTTTTGATGAAATTATTTAAATCTGATTTAGAAAAATGTCTCCCATAAAGCGCAATGCATTGGTATTTTTTGGATGTTCATGTACACAAACCAGTGGCATATGTTCTGCTAGAGCCATTTTAAGTAGGGAATATTCAATAATGAATTTGAATAACACATATTATTAAAAATAATAAAATAAAATGAAAGTAAAAATTAGTAAGTTGTGGCCACCACAAGACTTTCTTTTATATTTTCCTATACAAATTCACTAAGTGCAAATAAATAATTTTTATCTTAGAGGAAACTAACAGTAAATATCCAAAGAAAGACAGTTGTTTTATTGTCTATAAATGACATCTTAAAAAAATGCATTTTTATAATAGTTATGTCACATATCAAGTTTCGTAAAGTTATGAGCTATAGAAGTTGAGATATAGCTTTCACACTGTCGAGAAAATTTGCAGTATGACAACGCCACCTATTGGCCGATAAGCACCCAAATTGAAGCAGCATAATATCTCACAATGGCCTTCACATACATCATGTTTTGTTTGATTATACGCAATAGAGCCTGAGATATAGCCTTCCCTTCAATTGTGGAAACCGCTGTATAACAGCGCCACCTGAGGAGCGGTTGACACCAAAAGTTGACAGATAGTCATTTAGGTTAAGGTGCATCAACATATAAATTTAATGTCTCATGGTGGCCTTCTCTCATACCAAGTTTTGATTGATTATACGCAATAGAACCTGATATATAGCTTCCACTTAAATTGTAGAAATCGTTGTATAGCAGTGCCACCTGTTGAGAGCTTGGCATCAAAAGTTGATAGCGCTAATTTAGCTCAAGGTGCATCGACATGTAAATTTATATGCAATTCTGAGCAGTAGTCCCGAAGATTCAGTTGCCACAAAATTTTTGTCACACACAGAGACAGACAGACATTTTTTAAAAATAGTCAAATCGTATTCTAGACCTCTCAAAACGTGTAAATCCGTCGAAAACCGGAAATCTAAAATTTTTACGAATCCAATACTTTCTTCTATTGAATATAGAAGAAAAACAAAAAAAATCTTAAAATATTTACGGGCGCTGGAGGCGGACAAACGG
>CAWVNO010001064.1:1492500-1572500 GCA_963930645.1 Salticus scenicus
TATATAAATATTTTCGAATGGTGAAACATATATGTTTCTATATTTTTAAAGATTTAAAAATGAAACTTTAATATAGTATAATGCTCGTATTTTTGCGTCCTCCTTTGAGATTAAAAAAGCCTTTAAACACATTAATAAATTTTTTATAAATTAAACTTATCTATTATATAGGAATTTCGTTTAAAAAAATAAATAAATAAATAAATAATAACGTAACTAGGGAACTATAAATCGTATTTACATATTCTTTTCTTCTTTTAAAGCGCTGTTTTAATTTTAAGAGAAAACTTCTACACTAAAAATTTTAAATATTATTTTTTATAATTTATCTTTATTTATATTTCTTAAAATTTACGTTATCAGCCATAACACATGATCAGTTTTAAATGAATTAGAGTCTTGGTTCATACATCAAGGTTTTAATTTTACGTTCAAGAATGTTTTATGTTTTCCACATGTTTTCTTATTGTGTATTTCTTACAATCTACAATAGACATTTTCTAAATAAACCTTTCTTTCATATCAGATTCATTGTTTAAAAATTTTTTTTTTACTTTATTTTATATTACATTGTGACAGTGCCAGTGACACTATGCTGTAATTTTTCCTATTTAAGAGAAGGCTTAGCTTCTAGATCTTAGCTTCTATTGTGTATAAGTGCAAAGAACTTAATATGTAAGATGGCTATTATAAAAAGCAACTCTAAAGCAATTTGAGTGTATACCAGCTTATAGGGAGCTGTTATGCAGCCTGTTTTCCGATTTTGGGTGGTTTTCAGAAAAATATTACAAATGGAATGATATAGAAGAAAATTTTGTGATAGCCACAGCAGAACAGTTTTTTTTTCCTTTCAATCACGGCATAGAAATCTTGTTGTTCTGTTACTATAATACAGATGAAAAATTATTATTATTATCAGTTCTTTTCTAATTTTCATTACATTTCTGTAAAAGATCCGTATTAGGTCCGTTGAAGGAACAAAACGGATCCGAGTCCGGATACTAATGTGGATCTTTATTTTCTCGCGAATATCCGCGGTTATGGATACGGATAAGGAGCTCCGGAACATGTCTAATACGAAGCAACAAAACTTCCATAGGATTGCACGGGAAGGAAGAATGGGTGTGATGAATAAATAAAAGTAATTATGTTGTGACCGGAAAAACATTTCGTTAAATTTCTTTCTTTAAAATGATCCAGGCATTTTTAAAAATTGAGAAAATCTATAGTCCATTTTTCTTTACTGAATAAAAAATTGCCGCAATTTACATAAAGTGTGGATCACCAGTGCTCGCAAAATTTCCTGAAGATGTAGATAATTTTTGAATTTTCTTCACAAAAATCTCTGTTCTAGTTCTAAATTTTTATGAGAATCATTCGAGTAGTTTTTAAAAAATACAAATTTCTGCCATATTTTGTCCCGGACAGTTTACAGCGAACGTTAATATTTTTGAAGATGAAAGTAATTCAGACTGAATAACCATCTTAGGAAAAAAAAAAAACGCTAAATTTTTATTGAAAGTGTTCGATCAGTTTCCTATAAAACCAAATTTCTGGCATATTTTGCCGGGTCAGAGAGCAATACATCAGCAAATGAAAATTTTTTTGAAGATGAAAGTAATTCTTCAAAAAATCGCTAAATGTAAATTTTTATATAAAAAAAATTTGAACAGTTTCCCGGAAAACCAAGTTTCTGATATGTTTTGCCCGGGAAGAGAGACAATTTACCAGCAAATGTCATTTTTTCTGAAGATGAAAGTAATACACATCGAATTAGAATCTCAAAAAATCGCAAACTCTAAATTTTTATCAAAATTATTCGATCAGTTTCCTGGAAAGCCAAGTTTCTGTCATAGTTTTCCTCGGGTGACTATCGGTTGAGCAGTAAACATTAATTCTTCTGAAGATGAAGGTAATTCAGATCGAATGACCATCTCAAAAAATCGCTTTTTCTAAATTTTTATCAAAATTGTTCGAATAGTTTCCTGGAAAAGCGAAGTTTCTGCCACATTTTGTCTTGAGCAGAAAGTAGTTTACTATAGCGAACGTTGATTTTTCTGAAGATGAAAGAAATTCAGATCGAATTACTATCTCAAAAAATCGCTAACTCTAAATTTTTATCAAAATTGTTCGAACAGTTTCTTGGAAAAGCCAAGTTTCTGCCGTATTTTGTCTTGAGCAGAAAGTAGTTTACTATAGCGAATGTTGATTTTTCTGAAGATGAAAGTAATTCAGATCGAATTACTATCTCAAAAAATCGCCAACTCTAAAATTTTATCAAAATCGCCATTTCTGAGAAATCCAAGATAATGTTAAATATATATATATAAGATTAACTTTTAATAATACGGATACCTATAATATATATTAAATAATAATAATTAAAAAAAAAATCCCATGACTTCCATTATCCGCACTTCTACACATGTTATAACCTCTCTTTGGTGACCCTAACAGTACATCTTCCCTCCCCAGGACAACCTGAGGATATCCTGTGGATGAAAGTACATCCTTTGGACATCGTTATGATATACTATCGATGAATGTACCGTCAGGGGATAGTGTGGTCAGAAGACAAGAAATTCACCTAACCAGAAGTCTTCCAATTTTTCTGTAATAACAAATTAATACAACTGTCGTAAAGACACCTAAAAGATACTTTATCTATCCAATTTAACGGAAATCGGTAGAGCCGCTTTTTGAGACACCCACTTTCGATGTCTAAAACTGACCTACGTAATCATGAAGCTTATTAAATTTCCAGTAGTAACCGAATAATATGTATTAAAGGACATGTGTCAGGAGGTTCATTTAGCAAATTTGAAAAAAATCATTAGAGCCTTTTTTGAGACACCCATTTCCGAGACCTAAAATTGGACAACTAAATCTATACCTCACAAATTTCCGACAGTTACCAACTAATATATACGAAAAAACATCTAAAAAGGGGTTTACTTAGTAAATTTCAAGAAAATGGAGCCGTTTTTGTGATACAAACTTAAATTAAAACAGGATTTCATTTACAGCTTTAGATGTGCCACTTCTAGTTTTCGAATTTGCACCACAAGTTGACAAACTCATTCTTACATCGGAGATGTCTTATACATAAAGTTTGGTTGTTATACCTTTTTTTTTTTTTTTTTTTTCGTTTTTCAGGTGTGATTGTCAGAAGATTCACAACACACGCCAATTTCTTGCAAAACAGTTTTTTGGATTCGCGACACCTTGAAACATGTCAGTCAGGGAAAAATTCGATATTGAAATCTTTGAACGAATACAATACATCCATTACCTAAAAATTAACCTTCTGTGTATAACTCTTTAAAGACCTGATTAAAAACTTTTAAGTTTAAATGACAAATGAAAATCAAAGATATCGAGGCGTTTAGAATAATGTGTAAACTGATATTCTTCTTTTTCTACTATTTCTGGCATTTTAGCATTTTGCTAAAGCTTTTTTTCTGATTTTAGCTTTTTTGCTAAAGAAAATTTTTACTCAGCTTAAACCCTGACAACAGGTGGCACTGTTATACATCGATTTCCGCAATTTGAGGGAAGGCTATATCTCAGGAACTACAGCACAGAATTGCATATAAAAACTGTATGTAGATGCACCTTAACATAAATTAGTTTATATCAACTTTTGGTGCCAATCGAGGTGACGCTGTTCAGCGATTTTCACAATTTATGAGAAATCTATATCTCAGGGTCTATTGCGTATAATCGAACAAAACTTAATATATTGAAAGGACACTATGAGACATTATTTTTATTAAATTGGGTGTATATACGCGAAAGGTGCCCATATTTTGTACATTTTGTATCTCTATATCAATTTGTCTCCTATTTATAGCATATAACTTTTTTTTTCTGTTTGTACAGCTTTTCTTCTGTTTCGTACATATCAGTTAAGTCAAATTGCTTACTTTTCTTATACCGTGTCCTACAATAATTCATCTTTAAGTAGAAAATTATAGAATTTTTATTAAATGATTATAGTTCATGCATGTTTGTCTTATTTTTAGTCTGTTATTTATCTAATTATTTATTTTTTTTGATGGAGAAACTTAATAAAATTTTTAACATTCGAATATGTATATTGAAATATATATTTTTACTTTCTCCTATATGTATATATAGTGAAAGTATTGTATTCGTGAAAATTTTCGAAATCCAGTTTTAGATGGATTTAGACATTTTGGGATATCCTGAACACGATTCGACTATTTTTAGAAAATCTCTGTCAGTCTGTGTGTCTGTGTGTGTATCATAAATTCTGTGGACGCTGTATCGCACGAACCAATGAACGAAATTTAACCAAACTTGGTATTGAGTTGGACCCTGACATAAACTGGTGCTGATTAGATTTGGGGATCGAACGTTCAACAGGTGGAGCTGTAATCCTATTTATTTTTTCTAAATTTTTAACATGGCAGTATAGGACAAAATTTCGTATAAATGTACATAATGAGAGTAATTTTTAACGTGTGATTGTAAAATTAATATGAATTATTCATAATAGTAGTAGAAAAAGAAAACTAGGAAAAATAATTTGGGCATGTGGATGCATCGCTTCCCCCCTGGGGTGCGAATTTTCAATATGGGTATCTTTCGAAAAATCTCGCCAATACCTTTAAAATGAATGGTTGATCCATAGATCTGTGATAGTTTTAAACTAAGTTAGCGATTTTTTTCATTTTTTGACGAAAAAACATATCTATAAAAAACAAACATTTATTTTGATATTGGCCAAAAAAAAAAGACTTTATTTTGGCATTTAATAATATAACTCTGTCAGATTAAATTCGTTTGCATTTATAATAGAAAATAATTTAATAACATATTAAATAATTTGCATTGCATGAATTTTGTGTAAAATTACATAGAAGAAAGTCATGCGGTGGCCACATCATACTAGTTTTTTAATGAATTTATCAATGAAACAACAAATATTTTACGAGCGAATTGTTAAACTAAGACAGACTGTAAAATGGAGTGAAAAAAAAAATTGAAAATTAATTTGCAAGAAACCAAAACCACACTTTAGACGTGAAACAAACCACGTATTTAGGGGTCAAAAATTGGGAGGAGGGGAATGCATGGGAAAAAAGTTCCGAATTACAAAGTTGGAAGAAAAGCAACTGACACCAATGATAAAATGCTGGAAAAAATAAAAAAGACAAAAAAAAATCTGGAGTGAAACAACCACACGACTTCCGTTACCCACTATTACGCGTGTTATATGCATATTTCTTTTTCTTTCTTTCTTTCTTTTTTTTTTTTTTTTTTTTTTTTTTGAGATAATGACCAGAAGACATAAAATTGGTCTAACGAAGCAGAAACCTAAAATTTTTCCAGTATGAGAAACTTAATACATGAGTAAAGACATATAAAACAATGTTTACATGGCAAGATACAAAATAACAGAAAAAATGGTTATCTTTTGAAACACCTATTTCCGAAATCTAAAATTAACCTACCTAAGTAGGATGACTGTTAATTTTCCTGTAATAACCACGTAATACATGAGAAAGGATATCTAAAATTGATTTATGTAACAATTTTCAAAAAAATCATTAGAGCCGTTTTCGAGATACAGGCTTTCACCAAAACATGACAAACTCAATTGTTGACCGGAAAACAACAATTATATATGAAAGGATATCTCAAAAAGAGTTATTATCCCGAGTTTGAAAAAAAGCCGATCTGCCGTTTTTAATGGAACGCACTTGCGAGACCTGAAATTGAGCTATTTATACAGGACATCTATCAATTTTTCTAAATTAACCAACTGTATCATTTGAAAGGAAATCTAATATAATGTTTATACAGCAACTTTGAAGAAAATCGTTAGGGTCGTTTTTGAGATTCGAATTTACGGTCCCACTTCCGTTTTTCCAATTTTCTCCAAAATTTGTAAAATTTATCTGTACACCATATAACACTAAATATCAAAAAAAAAAAAAAAAAAATCAATTTTATTGTCAATATTACATTTAATTTTTTTTTTCTTTTTTTGTTAAAAAGGAAAAAAATTCATAACTTTATTTTAAATTATCGCAGATCGATGGTTCAATCATTTGTTTTAAAGGTATTGGCGAGCTCTTTTGAAAGATACCCATCATGAAAATTTACTCCCCTCGAGGGGGGACTTCCCCCCCCAGGGGGTGGCGAGACTCCTACACATACAAAAAAAAAAAAAAAAAAAAAAAAAAAAAAAAAAATCCCAGTTGACTATCTCTATTATAAATAATTCTTGTAAATTTCATAATGATTACAAAAAAAAAAAAAAAAAAAAAATTCTCTTTATGCACATTTATACAAAATTTTGTTCTATATCACCCTGTTAAAAATTTAGAAAAAGCGGGATGGCAACGCAACCTGTGAGACAATTTTTACCAAAAGTGGATAGACACTCATTTAGGTCAAGGTGCAACTACATGCCAATTTGTATCAAAATCTGTGCCGTAGTTCCTGAGATACAGTTGCCCCAAAACTTTGTCACCCACACACACAGACAGACTGACAGACATTTTCTAAAAATGATCAAATCGTGTTCTACAGCTCTCGAAACGTGTCAATCCATCGAAGACCCGAGATCGAAAATTTTTAAGAATGCAATACTTTCTTCTATTGAATATAGAAGAAAGTAAAGGGCAGTTTCCACTGAGGTTGGTTCGAACGTCACTATTGATGTGGTCAAGCGGATCCTTTGATGTGGTCAGGCAGTTGGACATGGGTCTACGGTTGGTTCGAAGGGAGAAATCCCTGGTTCCAGCCCCCAGCTGAGATAACTGAGGGGCCGGAGGCAGATATCTTTGTCAATTTTGCATGCTTTCCTTTGAAGTAACTGCGCAATCTGATAAAAAAGTGCTACAACTGATGACAAGACATTTGGCTCTTTGTGTCCGAAGCGTGATTAATGACTTTTTGAACCTTGGTCTAGAGCTCGCAGTGGAAATCGGCCTTAAAAGCACGGAAAAGCGGGCACAGTGCATTACGACTCACATTGTAATACAAACATCACTTTCTGGCTCTTTATCTGCATGTGCCCTAGTATAAAACCGCTCGTCTTTTTTACTTTCTTCTATATGTAATATAGAGAAAGTATTGGATTCGCGAAAATTTTCGACCTCCGTTTTTTGACGGATCTACACGTTTTGGGGTGTCCTGAACACGAATTGATAGTTTTTAAAAAATGTCTGTCTGTCTGTCTGTCTGTCTGTCTGTCTGTGGTTTAGTGTTTTCACCGTATCTCACGAACCAATGAATGAAATTCAACCAAACTTGGTATATAGTTGGACCCTGGCGGGGCATTGTGCTGATTAGATTTTGGGATCAATAGCCCATCAGGTGGCGCTGTGATCGCATTTTATGTAAATTTTTAACATGGCAGTATAGGACAAATTTTCGTATTTTTCACCGTATCTCACGAACTAATGAATGAAATTCAACCAAACTTGGTATATAGTTGGAACCTGGCGGGGCATGGTGCTGATTAGATTTGGGGATCAATCGTCCAGCAGGTGGCGCTGTGATCGCAAAATTTCGTATGTCACACCGTATCTCACGAACCGATGAATGAAATTGAACCAAACTTGGTGTATAGTTGGACCCTGACATAAACTGGTGCTGATTAGATTTTGGGATCAATCGCTCAATAGGTGGCGTTGTGATCGCATTTTATGCAAATTTTTAACATGGCAGCATAGGACAAATTTCCGTATAAATGGGCATAAAGAGAGTTATTTTACACTTGCGATTGTAAAATTAATATGAGTTATTGATAATAGTAGTAGTTAGCTAGGAAAAAAATTTTGTGCATGGGGGGGCATCGGTTCCCCCCCCCCGGGGAAGTAAATTTTCAAGATGGGTATCTTTCGAAAGGTCTCGTTGATAATAGTAATAGTTAACTTGGAAAAAAATTTTGTGCATGTGGGGGCATCGGTTGCCCCCCCACCGGGGGGGGGAAGTTCCCACCCGGGGGGGCAAAATTTCAAGATGGGTATCTTTCGAAAGATCTCGTCAATACCTTTAAAACGAATGGTTGAACGATAAATCTGTGATAATTTAAACCAAAGTTATCGATTTTTTTAACTTTTAACAAAAAAAAACTTAGAAAAATATCGCAATTTTTTTTTTTTTTTTTTTTTTTTTTTTTAACGAAATTTAACCAAACTTGGTATTTAGTTGGTCCCCGACATAAACTGGTGCTGATTATGTTTGGGGATCAATAGCTCAACAGGTGGCGCTGTGATAGCATTTTATCTAAATTTTTAACATGGCAGCATAGGACAAAAATTCGTATAAATGTGCATAATTAGAGTTGTTTTAAACTTGTGATTGTAAAATTAATATGAATTATTGATAATAGTAGTATGTAACTAGGAAAAAAAATTTCTTCATGGGGGGGCCATAGCTTCCCCCCCTGGGGGGGAAGTACCCCCCCGGGGGGGATAAATTTTCAAGATGGGTATCTTTCGAAAGGTCTCGTCAATACCTTTAAAACGAATGGTTGAACTATAAATCTGTGATAATTTAAAACAAAGTTATCGATTTTTTTCACTTTTAACAAAAAAAAAAAAATCGTACATTTTTTTTTTTTTTTTTTTAAATATTGTTACTGATTGAATATGTATAGGTAAATATAGAAGAAAGTCTTGTGGTGGCCACAACATACTAGTTTTTTTTCTAATTCGTATAAAGCATTCCCACGGCTTCAGTGTTTCGAGTTCCTCAAACTTGAATTTCAGCAAAATGTTCGGAAGACACGAACCATTCTAATGGAATTGTTGTTGCTAGAGTGAGAATCGCATCCGCAAGTTACACGCACGCAACGGCATTCAAAAGGTTTAATTGATTACTAAGAGACGAAGATAGAAAAAAAAAAAAGAGCAAGCATCCCCGAAACAACCAAAAATTATAACACCTGTAAGACTCTTGCAAAAGAATAGATCGTTTGGCGGTAGTAATTAGGGGGGTTACCCTTTAATTGCAACCCTTTTAATTGTATTGAATGTCGGATTCCACTAGCTAAGTTACGATTATGAATTGCGTAAAAGAGAAATATCAGAAGAAAGGTAACCCGGAATTCGTGTATACACGAATTTTAGAGAGAGAGAGAGAGACAGCGTATACGCTGTCTCTTTCTCCGCCGGCTGAAAAACAGGACAAGAGAAATGGTTCCAACGATTTTAATAAAAACATAGGGTTAAAGATTTTTTTGAGAAACACTTATCGGATCTAGCAAGCTTATCCTCCCTCATCTTTAGTAAAATTAGCTTTCACTGTTAACCCTCACTCCGCCCGTGGCAAAATAGGACAGAGACTTGGTTTTCTTAGAAATTACTTGAATGATTTTGATGGAATTTTAAAATTAGGGGCTTTTTGTGTTTAAAATTCGATCTGAATTGCACACTCAAAAATAGGTCCTCCTCTCCACAATAATTAGAAACCGCCGGTAACCCTCGCTTCGCCCGGAAAAAATCGCTTAGTTTTCTTCGAAAGTTCTTTTAGGAGTTTGATATAAAGTTTTTAATATATAAAATACCCTCATCTTCAGTATAATGAGCGTTCAGTGGTAACCCGTATTCTACCCGAGAGAAATGGGGTAGAAACATAGTTCTCTTGAAAAAAATCTGGGCAGTTCTCAAAAGATGGGTGCAGAACGCACACCAAAACTTGAAGTTTCATTAATAAAAATATATAAATGTAATTCATAATGTAATTCGCTTTTAAATAGTAATAAAGCATTATTGGAGATTTTAAAATCCCTGATGATGCTTTACTATTTAAAAGCGAAAAGCTTCGGATAAAAATTTTAACATCTTTTAAATAAAATTTAATTTTACGTGTTTTTAAAGTATTTTTAATATAATTAATCTCAACACGCTTATACTTAAAAAAAAATAATTCCTTAAATGTTTCTGTTCTAAAATTTGTGTGTTTTTGTAAAATTTCTTTTCAATGAAGACATTTTTCTGAAATAAGAAACTGCGATGTCCGAATCATATAGAATAGCAATACCCTATATTTTTTTTTATTTCCCTGTAAATACTATATTTAATTACAAAGACCTGATACTTGATGATCTGATACCTTAATATGTATAAAGACAATTAGTGTATTTTTTTTCTACATAATTAGTTCTTTTCTTCAAATAAAGCACATTTTATGCATTATTTGTAGTTAACGTTTAATGTTCCCTCATTTTAAGAATTGCCCATCTGGAACTATTAAAAAAAAAAAAAAAAAAAGATAAAAAAAAGAGCCCATGCTAATCACGTTTTACCTGGAACATAAAGATAGCAAAAATCTAATTTTTCTAAGAAACTGCTTGAACAATTTTGAAAAAAAAAAAAAAAAAAATACAGTGAAACTTGAATAATTCCAACTTGTTTAATTCGAAATTCTGGATAATTCGAATTTTTTACTCGGTCCCTGGAATTTTATATTAAAATAATGTTAAAAAATCGTGGATAATTCGAATTCTATTTTGGCTAATTCAAATTTTTGATACGATTGCCTTTAAAATATTACAGTAAAATTTGTTCCCGAGATTTTTTTCAGCTAAAGTGCATTATTTATTTTCACAGTCTTTCAAAAGAAGGATAAGGAAATACAAGAGAAGCCCCTAGTTAGTGCATCAGAAGATATGATCCATATACATGAACTTCGAGGGGTTTTTTTTTTGGAATTGAAAGTCTTGTCTAATGTAGAAGATTCTATTTTTTTTAACAAGTCATATGCTATGACACAAAGATTGTACTTAAAGAAGCAATCAAAAATATCTCACTATTTTTAAAAAAGTGTTGAATAATGAAGCTCGTAAAAAATATTGATTTAATGGGGGGGGGGGGGGGGATGTAGCAGTATTCTTAGATATAAAGTTTATGTGTTAAATCTTTGATTGTAGAGTTTTAATTTTTTAATTTATCTCTCTTATTTATTTTTATTTTATTTATTTATTTATTTATTTTTTGACAAAATAGGATATGTAACTCGAATTTTTGGATATTTCGAATTTTTCTCTGGTCCCTTCAACTTCGAATTACTCAAGTTCTACTGTATATATAGTTAGGTGTTTGAGATGATAATTCCATTTGAATTTTTCTTATCTCCATGAAAATTGGCTTTCATTGGTATCCCGCGCTCTGTCCGGGGCAAACAAATAATATGAAATATATTTCCGAAAACAAATCACTGCGTTTACATTACGAACAGGGGCGCGCCGACCCGGTGTGCGAAGTGTGCGACGCACACAGGCGCCAGGTTTTAAAAGGCACCAGCCGAGGATAGATTATTTGAAAAAAAAAAAATATATATATATATATATATATATATACAAGGTCTGTCCTGAAAGTAAGGCGCCCATTTTTATTTTAAGAAATTTTTTGAACCGATTCGTACAATTACTCAATATTCTTCGAAATACATCCCTCCTGCTTCAACACGCTTGTTTCAACGAGATTCCCATACTTTATATTCGTCCTGGAAGTACTCACAGGGATGTCCTTTAGGAACCTCGTCGTAGCCGCCTTGATATTCTCCGGGGTCCCCAAATGCTGTCCTTTGAAGTCGGGCGGGGACAAATCAGGACTGTAAGGCGGCTGGGGGAGCGTTAAGATGCCGGTCTTGGTCAGGCAGTCGGTTGTTATAAAGGGGGTGTGGCTGGGAGCATTGTAATGGTGCAGCTTCCAGGAATTCTTCATCTCGTGCCTGACGCGGTTGACCCGTTTCTTTAGCCTTTTCAGTACTTCGACGTAGAATTTGGCGTTGAGTGTTGGGCCAGGTGGAACAAATTCAAAATGGACCACCCCCTTGGAATCGAAAAAAACAAAAAAACAATGAGCATCGCTTTGACCTGCGATTTTCTCATTCTTGCCTTTTTTGGGCCTGGGGACGACGACATCGTGTGCCACTCTGCGCTCTGTCTTTTTGTTTCTGGGTCATACAAGATCCAAGTTTCGTTACCACTTACCACATTGTCCAAAAACGTCGGATCGTCCTCGCAACACTGCAACAATTCTGCTCGAGCGATTTCTCCATCCTGATTTCGACCGAGCACTCACGCAAGGGTTCACTGAAACAGGCACTGTGACTCTGCATGAGCTCGGAGCCGACTGGCGTTGGTGGCGCTGATTTTGCAAGAGTCCACACACTCTTCCGTGCAAGCGGCAACCCTGTGTGATGGATAGTCGCGGCAGAAGAAAATGGGGCGCATTACTTTCAGGACAAACCTTGTATTTATGAATGGAAATGAGACGTCTTGAAAACTTCATTGGCAAAACTTGAGTTCGGAAATAGCTTTGGAGGTTCATTGCGAAAGGGTGTGTTAAAAGTGGATTAACTTAGTGAGGATGTGCCTACCCTCTGCAAAATTTTCTTTGTCTTTTTTAACATATCAAAGGATCCCTTTGAAACTTAAATGTGCACCTTAATCTCTTCCTTCCCCCATTTTTTTTACCGAAAAAAGGCCATTGGAGCGAGTAAAAAGACAACGTAATTCGATTTAAAAAATGAAAATTTAGTAGATCCAGAAATTTTATTTAATTGGTTGGTTGGATGGGTTTAACGTCACACTTGTGCTGCGCAATGGGTAATTGGTAACGTTCTGGGACGCACCCCTAAGGATGGTCCTGAGACATGTCATCACAACTTTGATACTGTTCGGAGGGGATGGCTCCTCTCGCTTTGGTACCACCGAAGGTATAATTTGGATGAGGACATGGAGGACATTGCGTTTACGGTGTGTTTTAAGTCTACCAGACACCATTAGTGTACACGATGGTCTTTGGTCGGCTCGAGTTCGAATCCGTAATCTTCCAATTCCTTGGAGCTCTACCAACCAGGTGACCAAGGCCGCGAGGGATTCTATTTAGAGTAGTTTTTTCCTTTTTGTAACATCGATGTAACATTAACATTAGGTTTCATGGTGTTTCATGAAGAGTAATAGCACATATATTTTTTTCAATATTTTTTGAAGACGGCACCTTTTGAATGTTTCTTTATAAGACGTCTTTAGGTCACAAAATTTACTTTTTTGAAACTTTTTTTAAAAACTTCACTGAGATGAAAATTGCCTACATTTATCATGGAAAATAATTTTAAGAACTTGTACTGCGTTAATTTCTATAGGAAAATACAGAAAAGAGTTTTGTTGTTCCCACAATATACTAGTTAACACATTATAAAATAAATAAAATAAATAAAATAAATAAATAATAATTTAATTTTTTTTTATTATTTTATTATAAAATTTACAGCAAAAATTCACTCATAAGAAAGTAAGGAAAGTTTATATTGTCAACCATTAATCTTTAAACATAAATTCACTTTTAATGAGACAATTCAGAATTTTTAGAATTTTTATTTTATCAACTTAGCAGTATATGTCCAAACTTTTTATTTGTTTTGGCGATTATTTTGTCATGTCATAACCAACAGCAGCATCAGTGGAACAATGTTTATCCAAACTTAAAATAATCAAAAAGTACTTATGCTTCACAATGACACCAGACATATTTTTAAATCTTGCAATTGTATCGATAGTATAAGATATTTTGGGTCAAATAGATATGCATTATTCCAGAATTCACAAAAAGTCGAGCAAATAAAATGCATTTCTCTAAATAATACCATATATATAATTTACAATATGGAAAAAACATATAGTATACTATATGAAAAAACACGTATAATTTTAGTCAATCTTAGTATACAAATTACATAAAACCTTTAGCTAATGAAAATATTAAAAATTCCTTACACTAGAATTTTTTTTTCCTGTTAAGTATTTTTTTAATTCATATTTACCAAGTAATATTTATTATATGTTCCTACTTGTTTTATGTGCTTGTAAATTTATTTATTCTTTATATAAATGTATATATATAAAAAAATAAAATCTCCATAATGAACCAAGACAAATCTTGTCATTATATTGATAGTCATATACTATTAACTTCGTTTTTAAGATTATCGACAATGAAAGGGAGAAAAATAGAGCTCAGTACGGGATTTTTTTCTTATTATGCGTTCTAATTTTATATACTTATAAATTTTATATATCTATATAAGAACAAAATGTTAAACTCATTTATATGTGCAAATATGCTGCAATAGTACGACTAACTTTAAAATTTTTATCAGCATTGCAAAGAGTTAAACCATTTTTCTAAATCAAAGGTGTTGTTGCAGTAAAGCAGAATTACAGTTAAAGTGCAAATGAGAGACAGTTCTTTCAATTTTAACGGGAGTGGGGTGATAGCAGGTTTCGCAGCGTTCCTACATTTTTATGATCATTTTATTATATTGTCACCACAATTTTCAAAAAGAAAATTTTCTTAATGGTTTTTATGCTGTAATAGCACTAAAAATTTTAAGAAAATTTTCTTTCTAAAAATTGTGGTGAAAGCATAATAAAACGACCTTAAAAGTATAGAAACGCTGAGACCCTGTGTGGGAGGTAATAGTCAGCCATCGAGACAGACTTGATGACATTGGAGACCAAACTTTACGAGAAGTAATAATTTAGTGTTTCCAAAGTTTAGAAGCTCTATCTTCAATAGATACCGAGTTCTGGAATTTTCTGTATACATCAATTGGTTTCTGGTGCAGAATAACCTCGAAAGTTCGCCAAATCCCGACAGAGATTATGAAAAGAGAAGATACACTCCCAAAGAGTTCATTTCTGTTCAGACATCTGTTGTGAACGGTCATCTCTGAGAGATTTCAGTTTTAACAGTTTATCTATACTTATTCCTAAATCAGTGAAATTCCTGCTGTACGGTTTATTTAACGCTGTTTAATGAGATTTTGTGGTATGAATATCAGTACGATTTTTTACTGGATTATTTCGAGCATAATGAAACTGTCTGTTTCTTTACGAATTACTTCTTTCACGCAAGAAAGTTGGTGTTTTGGTAAAAATATGGATAGAGACAGAAGTATATTTTGGATCAATATCCCAAGTAACACGAAATGGTTGGGAAACGGTTGGCCCTACAGTTCCTTCTTCGTTAGTCAACGGTTGTTTTTGGCCATCGGCCCTCGGTTGAGCCAACCGTTGGCCCAACGGTGGAACGGTTGGGTCATGGTTGGCAAACTATTGGACCGTTGTTGGTGAACACATTGTAGGCCAACTGTTATATTTTGCAGTTGGGAAAACAGAATTTTAGGACTGTTGGGCCAACAATACTATTTACTGTTGGCCCACTGTTATTTTGAGCCCTTTTCCCAACAATAAAAATTCCCCAACGGACTAACAATAAATCGCAGTTGGGCCAACGGTCTGTGTTACTTGGGTATAATATGTGTAATATTTGCAAAATTTGTAATGAAACGAGGAAAAGTTTAGTTTACTAAGAATATTTTTTATGTTTCAAATATTTATTTAACGTTACTTAAAAATTAAACCCAAACAAATAGAAACGTTTACAATTACAGCTCTCATCTATGTCATCTAATGCCTCAATGCGGCATTTCTATCCCCAAATTAACACCAAATCTGCCTATTTCGGTTTCCTTTATTTGCCTTCATAATTGTACCATGTGTTTTTGAGACTCGCTGTAGAAGATTTTCCCCTTTCTGCAAGATTTCTTTTTAAATTTTCATTTTATTTGATACATTTCTTTTTCTCTTAGATATTGAATAAACTTAAGGTTCAAGATTCAGTTGACTTGCTGAATGATAACTATTTTTAAAATAAACACACACACAAAAAGGTAATATAGGGCGCCAACTGAAACTCTGCACACAGGCGCCTGACAGTGCTGGCGCGCCTCTGATTACGAATGATTTTTAAAATGAAACCCAGTGAACTGGGTAATCTAGGTACTACAACTGAAATAATATGATGTACTGGAGACAGATTTTAATTTTCCAATTTATAAAGTTTTTGCAGTATACACATAATTTTAAACTTTTACCTTTGGGGAAATAAAAGGTGGCAGGGAGGGGGTTGCTTTACTGGCCCATCATGACTGAAAACTTTTCTTTGTTTTATAGACCTTTTCCAGTTCTTCCCGCTTGAAAATTTATTTTTGTTTCTGTTGGCCGGCCCGTTTAAAACCTCATCGCTTTTTCGGGCTCATCCATATTTCATCCAAAAAAGTAGAATGTAATTAACATAAATAATTGGTTTATAGGACCGCACAAAATATACGCACGAAATGAACGACGGGATATAAATGATAATGGTTAGAACTCAATTTTCAGCTGTTTTAGGAAATTTTAACACTTTTGAACAAAGTTGAAATTAAATGCTGAGCTGCCAACTATTACGGATTGTCCGTAACCTTAATACCGGAAAAATTGCATTGTATTCTTTTGTAACAATTACACTGTTCGGCATGAAAATTGCCCCCAACACCGTTTTTGCAAATTCTTATGTAAAATGACCTCCTGAATCCGAATAGGAGGGCCATTTTGCCTTATCACCCACCTTTTTTGGGGGACCCCCCGCCCCTATTTTTAAGTTTTTTCGGTCATTTTATGGCTAAAAATTTGATTTATAGTGGAGAAAAGAAATATTTTAACTGTTCAATATCTTCTGAGGGCCTAAAGAGATGAAATATTCTTTAACATGAACATTTGCAGCAAGGGGAATATTTAGGAGGGGGGGGGGGGGGTTGCCACTGAAATTATAAGTTACATTTATTATATTTTATTAATCAGTTATTATTATCACTTATTATACATTATATATTTTTAATTTTTAAGAGTTAAAATAATTCTTTTCCATTCTACAAATCAAATTTATGGCCCTAAAATGACCGAAGAATGATAAAAATTGGGCGAAGAGGTCACGTCCCGAGAAGACGGTGGGTGATGGGACAAAATGAAGGTCCTGTTAGGATCCAGGAGGTCATTTTACATACGAATCAGCAAAAATGGTATCAGGGCTCGTTTTTTTTTTTTTTTTTTTTTTCAGCATCTGCGATTCAGTATAGGATAAGTTTTACTACTTCTTTATAGTGGTATGAAATTGATTTTTCGTTAATAGTAATTTAACATCTTTGTTTAAATGGTGTGAGGGTTATGTACAGTTTAGAGTGTTTTGCATTCTATGCGATCTACAGAATTTTTGTGTCTTGTTTCTTAAGGGATCAGCCTATCCAGTATATTTTTAAAACAAAATGTATTATTGATATGGACTATTTATATATATGAAGTTTCAAAAATTAGTGGATAAATACGCTTTCTATATACGAGTTTGAAATTCTCAAATGACCACCATTTTGAAACACAACACTGTAAAAAATGTCTAATATTTCTGAAATGTTTATCAAGAGTCTCTGTAAATTTACAAAAAGCACATAATCGAGATACTCAATTTTTATTTTGTATTAGCAGGCTACGCCTGCTTCGCTTGGTCACTTTATTTAAATGATTTTTCAATAGAATTGAATCACTATTTATTTTTTATATCGCATTATAAATTTAAAAAAAGATACCTACATTGAAATCGCCCTAAACCTTGCTTCGGGTACCTGCAGCCTATAGCAGGCCTTTTTTTTTACCCGCACTTCATCGGGTCCAGGTTACCACTGCCTGCCGAAAGGTCTTTTCCGGGTACTTCAACCTGGGTATTTATCGACGGCAGGTAGATTTGTTATAATTTAGGAACTACGATTTCAAAGATGATTGTATCTCAGCATCTATTAAATATTTAAGTTTCATTATTGAGTAGTAAATTTCTCATTATTCGCGTGAAAATATATATATTTATTTATTTATTTATGTTATTTATGTTATTTATTTTATTTATTTATTTATTTTATTTTATTTTATTTTATTTTATTTATTTTTTATTTATTATTTTTTTTTTTTTTTTTTTTGTCGAAAAAAATGAGCTGGAAAACTTTTTTAGCAACAAATAAATTTAAAATTAATATTTAAATGGCTAATTTTAAAGCTATTATAAAGAAATTATTTTCATATTTTAATTAATTTTTAAAAAAATGAAACAATCTCACAAATATAAAAAGAATCTGGAATGTTGTTCTCGAATGCTTTTTAAAATATTTTGATTACTTAACATATTTCATCTGTTGCAAAAGTGAAACATCTATAGTTTTCTTTAAAATTTACTTATTGATGAACGTTTATGTTTTTATAACCATGTCACTTCAAAAATAAATATTGATTTTATGATTTTTAGGACTCCAGTTTTTTTTTTTTTTTTTTTTTTTTTCTTTCTTTCACTTAAATTTTTATTTTGTGCGTTTTAGCACTGAAAGAAAACTAAAAAAAAAAAAAAAAACCTAATCAGAATTTCTTAGGATACTGTTTAGACAATGAAATGTTTTCTTCTTTTACAATTGACATCTTATCTATTGATTATCTGCAAGTAACACAACTGCCATCGAGTATCGAACCCACGACCATCGCATTAACAACTTGACGCTTTAACCGATTAAGCCATTGACGGAATCCTGACATTTACTTCAAAATGAAAACGCCTTGTTTTTTAGTGTGACACGGAAACACTGTGAAAAAATCCAATTTCAATAAAATAAAAACTTCTAATTAAAGGAAAACTAATCAAAAATTCGAAAATCGGTCTTCGAGGTGCATCCAGGAGAGGTCGTTACGAACCTCCTTGCAAATTTGTGTAACTCTGTGATCAGCCGTTTCCCTAAAAAGATCAGGACATACACACTGACACACACACTGTTAAAAATTTCGACAGAAAACTCTGCGTAATGTATTATCGTAAGTCTTACGTAAAGTTACAGAGAAAGATAAACGGAGATGTTAAAAAACTTATTTTATATATTCACTTTAATAACTGATATTAATTTAATTAATTGTTGGTGTGGATATATTTCGGACTTGGAATGCTTCTTCTAAAGTAGAAACTGTCATTTTTTATTTTAATTAAATAATTAAATAATAAAATTAGGTAAAAATACAGAATAAAGATTGAAAAATCTCGATTATTCACTTTTAACTAAGAATTACTGTAAATTTACAGAGACTCTGAATAAATATTTACATTAAATTTACAGAAATTTTTAACAGCGCACACGCACACACACAAACATCTTATTTTATTATATGTATAGATTTTCATCTATTTTTAATATTTAATTTCGCAACAAAAATTGTAAATGAATGTTTCCACTTTTTAACACGCTTTTATTAGCTTCACCTGTATGTATGTATGTATGTTTGTTTGTAACTTCTCTGGGAGCAAACAAAAAATTTATATTGTAAAAAAAATACTTTCTCTACGTGAACTATGTGGCGTTGAGGTAAGGTGCCGCGCTACTAACCTAAAGGTCCAGCGTTCGATCCCAGTCAGGGGAGATTTTTTAAAAATGTTTTTTGTTTAATTCTAAGTTATTTTAATTAAAGATTTAAATGTATGTAAATATTACGGTGTGTCACTCACACGATTTTCTCTTACCCTGAATTTTAATACTAAGATAGATATTTTGTGCTTTTTAGTTCACATTTCTATAAAAGCGTGTTCTTTAATTTTTTAAAACTATAATATTATTAAAAAAGCATTCTAAGTCACAATTATAGTCTCGCCAGCAATTAATTAAATTAAATATTAGTCACTAAAGTCCACATACAAAATAGATTTTTTAACATCTCTGTTTATCTTTCTCTGAATCTTTACTTAAGACTTAAGATAAATGATTACCAGTTGTTGGTAATACACAATCAAGTTGGTAATACGCAAGCGAAGTGATGACGTCACTGACCATCAGTGGATGCAAGAAAAAGATTTCCTATATAGATTTCTAACAACCACGTGACTTTCTTCTTAGCAATCGTACTTTCCTGAAGGACAACGCTAATTTTTCCATGCCTTTGGAAGCGTAGTGTCGAATTTTTTTATGCTTTTGCAAATACATTTACAACACTGTGTTACAATAAATTTGTAACACTATTCCGCCTTGATAAAATGGGTCAGTGAGGTCAACTGTCCCTCAGCAAACATGCTCGTGACGTCATTTGTTAGAACTCTATTAATTGCCCATTGGATTTTTTGTAAAAAATTAATAAAAATCAAGGAAAATTATTTCCCGATTTTAATCCCCATATTTGGATATAGGTATGTATTAGTTATCGTCTGTAGGCGTTAAATTAAGCTGGTTTTGTTGTAAAATTGATAAAATTTGAATTTTAAATTTCAAAACTCTAGAAAAAAAAATGGCAAACTTCCATATTCGATTGAAAACATAAACATTTCATTTCAGAGGATGATATTTACACAATAAATATCCAACTAATATACTAATTAAAAGGAAAAGGATAAATATTATAGCATAATTTGAAGTCAAATTTGTTTTCAAATGTCTAAATAAAGTATCTGATATAAGATACTAAGATGTTGCAGCGGAATAGATTTGATATCGGTCATCCTTGGCAGAAAAAAAAAAAAAAAAAAATATCGCCAAATTATTTGGCGAACATAATTTAATTCCTTTCAAACATCATGGTTATTTTAACAACTTATATTAAGAGAGTAATGAATAATATGGAACAATATTTCGTACAATGCATATTACGAAAATATACATCTGGCATGCGTATTTTCGTATTACGTTTTTGCTCACGAAATACAATAAGCGCCAAGAACGACAGAGTTTTGAAATTTAAAATTGAAATTTTGTCAATTTGACAGCAAAATAACTCAATCTAACACATGCACATCATAACTAATACATACCTATACCCAAATATGGATATTAAAATCGGGAACTAATTTTCCTCGATTTTTAATAATCTTTTACAAAAAATCCAATGGGCGATTAACATAGGAAATCATTTTCTTGCATCCACGGACGGTCAGTGACGTCACACTTCGCTTGCGTATTGTAAGAGCACTGTGCAACTTAATTCGAATTGAATCAGTATTTCGGTAGTTATTGCTATGACATTTTCCGTTACATGTACATGGATAGATAAATCAAGTGATTGCATAGGTTAATTTCTAAGGAGAGCTGCCTAAAATTTGATATGTATGATTTATTTTTCCGATTTACGACGCATAACCCTACATCGGACTACATAATGACGCAAGGTGGTCATCCTCTGGACTTTTTTTTTTTTTTTTTTCCAAACTATTCCGCACACCTTCAACGAGTATAAGTAGACGGAGAAGCGATTCATTATTCCGAATGATTCCGAAGTAATGGCTACCCTCAGAATGATAGCAGGTAATTAAGCAAAATGAATGGCCGAGATCGGTCACCAGATATCAGTTAAGACGATCTTTCCTTCCTTTTCTGCCTCGGGGCTTTTTAAGACGTATGAAGAACTTTGTGAATGAAATACCAAACGATCTGCAGGCTTCGATCCAACGACGTTTACAGTACCTGTAAGTGAAGGCACACTTTCGAATCTAGAGGGTTTTTTTTTTTTTTTTTTTCAAATATCTAAAAAAATATTTCATCAATCCTCTCGAAACTTTAGGGAAAAAAGAACATATTCCAGCAAATATTTTGTCCTCAAGGCTAAAAGGGGATCAGTTACAAATTAACCAAAAAATATAATCTTCGGGATCACCCTGTAAAAAATGAATGCTTGACATGAGTATACGATTATAAGTCTTTATTTAATTAGACATACATTTATATGAGAATTGCATTTATGTTAACGGATATAGGGTAAGTGCATCAGTGATTGACACTTTTAGAGCAATCTTTGATGTATTTAATGTTCTAGTCATCAGAAACTATTTTTAGAAATCGCTTTTCACTGTCATCATCATACGAAAAATAGAAATATTTCATATAAGACTGATGGAAAGGTTTTTCTATTGCATTTTTCCTTCCCACCATCCAGTTCTAAGACCTTCCTGCAAACAACTGGCCTTAACCATAACACCAGCACCAGCACCTTCCCTCATCAGCTACTCAACACTAAGAAATAGGGGTTGTCCGGAGATAGGCCATCTCAATTTTGATTACAAGGATGGTCGGAAGACACACCGTCGCAATTTTGATTGTCTGCAGAAGAGCTGACATCTTCGCTTCAGGAGCCCCCAGTGTTATTAATTTTACGGAACAAGGCGAACTTACAGCCCACCAGCGGGCGATTGGTCCTGTGCTCAAAGGTAGTAGACTTGTAGTGCCGGGTTCGATCTCAGGTCGCGTTCGTCGGCCTAGCCTTTCGGAGTTTTCCGTGGTTTTCTCTTAATCTTGCGTAAATACGGGATAGGAACCCCTGAAAAAGACCCCCACAGAGGGCATTCCTTCTCAGGCCTAGAACCCTAGAGTAGTCAATCGGCCTTACTCCCAAAACACTATTAATGTATACGAGGGTCTTTGGATGGTTCGACATCGAACCTTCAGTCCCCTAATTACGAGATCGATGCTATTACTATCTTACGTACGCGAGCCTTTGAAAATACTTTAAGAAAAGACAGATTGCTTTGACCACTAGAAATGAAATCCCACATCAGCGCTCTTTCTCACTGAATATATCTTTCACTAGTGATAATTTTAAAGCTTACAGCGCCCGTTTGATTAAACAATGTATAACTATTCAATTTACCATCATCATTATCATAGGAAAAGCAGACATTTTTCGCAGGTCTGAAGGGGAGGGGGTTGTCTCTAATACATCTTTCTTCCCTTACCAATTACTGATCACGCGGAAGTAGCAAGTGAAACGAGCTCCAAAAAAGAAACAAAAATACAAACAAAAAAATAATTCATCTTCATAATCTACCGAAACTAAACAAACAATTCCAGTTCAACGCTGAAAAACTTCGCAACTTTTAACAAGTCCTTCCGGCTTATTCGGAAGGGTAGGTTGATTTCTTTTTCCTTATCAAGTAGCCGTCACTTTGTTTCAAAATGGCGGCTACAAATTATTAATGCACTTGGTAGAAATATTGATGTAGGCTATGCACAAATGGATTTTTAAGCAAATCGGTTCATAAATACGTTTTCATGTGAATTTAAAATTTTCAAGTGGCCGGCGATTGGAAACAAAATGGTGAGTTAAGTTGACAATTTATGAAATGTATTTGTCAGATAAGTCTACTGTACACATATAGTTCGAATTAATTCAAAATTTCAAAAGTCATCGTGTTGAAAAATTAAGTGGCTGGCACTTCGATCAAAATGGCAGAGAAAGTTCCTCATCTAAAATATCGTTTCAAATTTGAAAATAATTTTTTTTTAGAAATTCTTTCAAAGAGGCTTAGTAAGTTGATAAAATGTTAGTTTTCTGCATTTCTAGCTTGTCTTAGCATTAAAATAGCCTAATTTTTCCTTAAAAACGCATTAAAAAGATCCAGCAACGCAGGTAATGGATTTGGCGCAACATTTGGCGGCTTTTCTCCTATCGCGACTTTTTTGGCGACTTTTGGCGAGAAAATACTTATTATCGATATACCAAAGATGGACGCAATAACGTGATTGGTTCACGAGTTACGTGAATTTTCTAGATTTTTGTTGTTTGAATGATAAATCCATTTTTCAACTTTGATTTGAATTAAGTATTTCTAAAGTTACCGTGATAACAAATTTTCCAGTGGCCGCTAGTTGGAAACAATACAGTGGAACAAGTATACTTGTATAACTTCCTTGTCCAGTTCTAGTTCAAATTAAATCAGTATTTCAAAAATTATCGTCATAAGAAATTTTCAGGTGGCACCACTTGGAGAAAAAAGCCTAGTGAGATGCCCAGCGAACTTATCTGAGATATTTGAAGGATAAATCCACTACCCAAATTTGATGCGAATTGATTCTGTATTACTAAAGTTACTATATTGACCAATTTTCAAGTGGCAGCCACTTGGACATAAAATTGCGGATCAAGTCACCAAGTGAACTTATCCTAGATATTTGAACCATAAAGTTCACTATCCAACTCTTATTTTAATCAGTTTAGTATTTAAAAAGTTATCGTGATGGCATATTTTCAAGTGGCAATGTGATTTCAAGTGGCTGGAACTTAGAAACAAGATGTCGGGACAAGTTGCCCAGAAAAAAAAAAAAATTCAAGATAATTGTATGATAATATCACTGTCCAAATTTGGTTCGATTTGGAGTATTATTTCAGAAATTATCGTGATTTTAAATTTTCAAGTGGGAGCCTGATTTCAAGTGGTCCCGCTTAACTTAAGATATCTGCCACTTTATTAAAAATGGCGGATATAGTGTACTAATAAACTTCATTGAGATCTTTATGTGGTTTGTATTTACATCAAAATGCAAACAATTTCGGAATATGCTTTTTACAATTTAAATTTGAAATTTTCAAGTGGTCTCCACTTGAAAACAAAATGGCGGAGCAACTTGGTTAATAAACTCATCTAATATATTTATAAGATAAGTTAAGACACTGTCTAAATTTGGTTCGATTTGGAGTATTATTTCGTAAGTTATCATGGTTTTAAATTTTCAAGTGGTAGCCTGATTTTAAGTATTCCCACTTAACTTAAAATATACGCCACTTTATTAAAAATGGCGAATAAAGTTCATTAATAAAGTTATTTGAGACACTTGTATAATCTATGTATGCATCAAAATTAAAAAAAATTCGGAATATGCTTTTTACAATTTGAATTTGAAATTTTCAAGTGGTCTCCACTTGAAAACAAAATGGCGGAGCAACTTGGTTAACAAATTCATCTAAGTTATTTATAAGATAAGTTAAGACACTGTCCAAATTTGGTTCGATTTGAAGTATTATTTCAGAAGTTATTGTGATTTTAAATTTTCAAGTGGTAGAGTGATTTCAAGTGGTCCCGCTTAACTTAAGATATCTACCCTTTTATTCAAAATGTGGGATAAATTTTATTAATAAACTTCATTGAGACCCTTATATGGTCTATATTTACATCAAATTTCAAACAAATTCGGAATGCGCTTTTTACAATTTGAATTTGAAAATTTCAAGTAGTCTCCACTTGAAAACAAAATGGCGGAGCAACTTGGTTAATAAACTCATCTAATATATTTATAAGATAAGTTAAGACACTGTCTAAATTTGGTTCGATTTGGAGTATTATTTCGGAAGTTATAGTGATTTTAAATTTTCAAGTGGTAGCCTGATTTCAAGTGGTCCCACTTAACTTAAAATATCCGCCACTTTATTAAAAATGGCGAATAAACTTCATTAATAAACTTCATTGAGACCCTTATGTGGCCTGTATTTACAACAAAATTCAAGCAAATCTTGCTTTAAATACGCTTTTTACAATGTCGGTTTGAAATTTTCAAGTGGCTGCCACTTGAAAACAAAAAGTCGGAGCAACTTGGTTAACGAACTCATCCAAGATATTTATAAGATCAGTTCACTGTCCAAATTTGGTTCCATTTCGAGTATTATTTCGGGAGTTATCGTGATGACAAAATTTTCATTATAGATAGATAGATATATATATATATAGATAAACGAAGTGATTGCAATAGGTCGATTTCTAAAGAAATCAACCTAAAACTCTATACTACTATAATAATATGCACACGTGTATTCGCATGTTACAACTCACAATAACTTGGAACTTTAGTTTAAGATTTACTTTTTTAAAAAGACTTTAATAAGAGAATGATTGCTGTCAGCACAGTAAATGATATCCCACATTAGTGTCCTTCAGAAGTATGTTTGTCTAACATCTTTTACTAATGAGGATTTCAAAACTTATTTTTCCATTCACACATACTTACCACGAAGTAGTTACACTGTACGTTTGAAAAAAAAAACAATGCATAACTCTTCACCATCATCACCACCATACGAAAGTTAAGAATATTTCGTAGGACTGAAGGGGGGGGGGGAGGTGTGTGTATTACATGTTCCTTTCCTCATCCATTACTCCTCACGAGGAAGTAGCTAGTGCAAAAAAAGCAAAAGCAAAAGAAACCCCACCTCATCGTGGTGATAGCGAGCAATTTGTTGGACTTCATCTTCCAATGCATCATTTTGTAACATAATGACTTAATGAAACTTTTTCCTTTTTGTTTTTGACTTTTCTTGGGAAAAGGTGGGTTGGGTGATCTACGCTGTAGATCGAACCTGGGCCCACCACGACGAAAAAAAAAAGGGGGGAAGAGGGTGAGGGATCCTCTCGCATTCCAGGCTCGATGCGTTTTTTCGAGCGTTCCGAGATGAGAATTCGAACGTGGGAGCGTTCAAATTCATTCGATGATATGATGCAGTGGGTGTGAACCTGCGTGCCAACATGGCACTAAATTCGTCGGACGCTACACCAGACTGGAGCCCTGCATCGGGTCGGGTATTCGCGGGTTACATCTTTGTGGTTCGGGTTTGCGCATTAATTTTTGACCCGCTGGTCTACCAGCAAAAGAGTTTTCTTCAGCTATTGCATTTTTTTTTTTTTTTTTTTTTTTTTTTTTTATGAATATAACTTTTTGAATGCAGAGATTAGATGATATTCTCTTCCTCCCTAGCCATTGAAATCAACATGAGTCATGAGTTTAATCACGTAAATATTAATGTTGAATATTTCAAAATTTATATGAAAAGAAAATTTGTTTTCGAATGATGATTTCATTTTATTTTCAATTTTATATATTACTTTAGGATAGTATTTTTTACAATAATTCTATTTAGAGTTAATTTTAACTATTAGTCTAGAAAAGTAACATAAATGAATTTAAATTTAATGTTAATGATTATTTTAGAAGAGATTTATGATAATATATATATACAGTATCAGCCGCTTTATAAAATCACGTTTGTTTTCCTCAGAATGATTTTATTAAGCGGCTGATTTTTATATCCGGTGAACATGCTCGAACTAAATAAAAGAGTATTCATTACCGAAATATGGAAAGATATTCTTCTTCGTCCTTCCATCATTTTTGTTACTTATCACTCATGTAAAATTTTCAGCTTTTAAGGACTAAGTTACGTAAAAGATGGAAATTTTCTTTGACCTGGTATTCTTGTACCTATCTAGAAGTGCTGCATTGATGACTTTTGCTTTTCCTATTCATTTTCGCTTGCGGTTCACTTTTCTGTTTGGTACAATTTATGCACTAATATCTTTATTCTTATGTTTACATGAAGCAAATTGTGAAATTTCAAGCTTTGATGTCGCCTTTCTTTGACTATACATTTGAAGAAAACGATCCATATTTTACCCAAATTTTACGCTTTACCTTCAAAATAAAAAATTTCTGCTTGCATATCTTGCAGCTAAGTTGCTTCTAAATAAGAACTAGAAACTCTGTTTGAATATTTTAAGACAGAAAAAAATAATCATTGGCCAATCATTTGACGAATTCATTCCTTGAATTCATAACTATAACCCATAGTGGAGGGTTTTTTTTTTTTTTTTTTTTAAATGCGTAAAATTTTTTGACAAAGAGTATTAATGTGATGGCTTGCTATGTTTGTGTCTTTTTTTTTTTTTTTTTTTTTTTTTCAGTCTAGTACTAATAATTCTTTAAAGAGACACAAAGAAAATTTCTTTAACATTACTGCCAATTGACTCAAATTATTTGAAGTGTGATAGTGTCTAAACGCCTTATCCGCGATTGAACTAAAAGTTGGTGGGTCGGCTATAGCCCTAACAGCAAACATATCCATAGCACTTTCTTAGGACGTCCTTGGAATGTCTTTTTATTCACTGGATACCCTAAGGATGTCATTTGGCGAAAGTGTGCTGTTAGGGAGGTTATCATCGCACAGTTTGATATGCTTTTGATAGATACAGTTGCGTCATGTTAAGAAAATCACGAATTTCGAATAACTTACGAAATTTTCAATGCAGGATTTCATAGTTAATGATGCCCATGCCAGTATCCTAAAGGATATTTTGAAAGTGGTTTGACATCTTTACGATGAAAATTTCATTAAAAATGGACATTTATATGAGAAATTGTGCATTATTCTTTCATGTTAAGAAATTCATACATTTCAAATAACTTATGATTTTTTGAAAACAGAATTTTCTTACTTAATGGTGCTCCTGCCTGTATAGTATCTTAAATGATATTTTCAAAGTGGTCTGACATATTTACGATGAAAATGTCTTTAAAAAGGGCCTTATTCTGCCTGCCTTATTAAGAAATTCGTTAATATCTAATAACATACAAAATTTTTAAGTAGAATTTTCGTAGTTAACCCTTTCCGACCCAGGCCGTACGATCGTGCGGGTTAGACATCCACGACATCCACTTACATTTTTGCATCTGGAACAGTCGTATATATGTAATAAAATCTGGAAAGGAACGATCGAGCTAATGAGCAGAAAGTGTAAAGTACAAATTTCAATCAACCAATGTCGGTTATAGTCCATATTTTTCTTTCAGTTTGCAAAAACAGAAGAATGTAATGTTTTAAGGGGGGAATGTGTCGAGTCGGAAAGGGTTAATAATGATCATGCAAGCGTCATAAATTAAATTTAAAAAATGGTCTGACATCTTTGCTATATATATATATTTTTTTTTTTTTTTTCAAATGCACGTTTAAGCGAATTTTTTTCTTATTCTACAAAGTTAAGAAATTTGCATAATTTTGTGTAACTTAAGAAGTTTTTTTAAATTCGAATGTTGCAAACCAATGGGGTTTTTGCAAGTGTCATAAGTGATAATTTAAAACTGGTGATCTCTTTACAACCATTTGTTATTGAAATATCGCGTACACAGTCTAATAAATTATCAGACACTACAGAGACAGACACATATTAATTTTGCTATTATCGGATTTCCTGACAACCCAAAAAGTGTAAAAAAAAAAAAAAAAAAAAAAAAAAAAATCAAAATACCGAAATTGAAAATTTTAAAAAATACCTATTGTATGATGGGAATTAAAATGTATGTGAAAGATTTCGCAAATAATACAAAAAAAAAAAATCTCACTTTCGTAAACCTCTTTCTCACATTACGGTTAGCTCACGTTCGCCTAGTCCGTGATTACGGCTTGACACAAGGGGTGGTCCGAAAGAACATAAAAAAGGAAAAAAAAAAAATTCTTCTCATTAATCTGGGCATTTTCTTACGTGTCACGTGAGTGAACCGGCCATGCCCGCTTATTTTATGAAAATTTCTTCTTTCCCGTTCATGATTTCACTGGCAATTACAGGTGTTTCCAGCTTTCCAGGCCAACTAATGGATGGCCAGAAAATGGGTGGAAATAAATAATGAGCATCCCATTATGGTGGAACATGAAAATGCATGATGACATATGTGTGGTATTCAAGCATTCGCACTTAATGGTCTCGTCAAAATTCGTGTGACGCATAAAAGTCTAAAAGCCATTATAAAATGGGGGGGGGGGGAGACGCATTCCGTAAGTGGAGTTCGTGCCTAGCAGTAAAGGTATAATCTTCCAGAAAGAAACAAAATGCAATTTAGCATGTTGTAGCCGTGACAGAACTTTCTTCTCCATTTCCCTATACAAATTCACGCAGTACAGATTGCTTATTTATTAAAATTCGTATTCATCAAAATTATTTTCTGCGATGAATACAGACGGTGTTTACCACAGAGAAATGTAAACACTCGATCTCGAAAGTAAGGCAAATGTTTGCCCCACAGATGATATCTGAGAAAGGCATTTGTTTTCATATACTGTACTTGTACACTAATACACACACATATATACATATACAGGGTGTTCCAAAAGTCCCACACACCCCTCCTAACTCGAAAATGAGTCGAAATTTTGAAAAATGGCGAAACATGTATTTAATGAATTCGAGAGGGATCTCTTTTGGTGAAAAAAGTTTGGGCACGGGGGGGGGGGGGGGGTGAACTACGGTGGCCGCTAGAGGGGGGAACTTTAAAATTTCAAATGGTAAGGTATGCCTTGTGATACATCCCTCCTGGAAACGACTCTTCAATACAATGAATTTGATATAAATAGTTTAGTCCTGCAATGATTATTAAAGGGGATACATAAGTATAAACTCCACATTTCAAAAGTCTAAAAACTAATGTATCTCCTTTAATAATCATCGTACAATGAATACAATGAATTTGATATAAATAGTTTATTCCTGCAATGATTATTAAAGGGGATACATAAGTATAAACTCCAAATTTCAAAAGTCTAAAAACTAATGTATCTCCTTTAATAATCATCGTACAATGAATACAATGAATTTGATATAAATAGTTTATTCCTGCAATGATTATTAAAGGGGATACATAAGTATAAACTCCACATTTCAAAAGTCTAAAAGCTCATGTATCTCCTTTAATAATCATCGTAGGGCGAAACTATTTATATCAAATTCATTGTGTTGAAGAGGCATTTCCAGGGATGTATCACGAGACGTACCTTCTTATTTGAAATTTTAAATTTGCCCTCCCTAGCGGCCCCCCCGAGCCCAAACTGTTTTCCCCAAAAGAGGTCCCTCTCGAATTCATTAAACATGTGTTCCGCCATTTTTCAAAATTCCGACTCGTTTTCGAGTTAGGAGGGGTGTGTGGGAATTTTGGAACACCCTGTATATACATGGTAAAGCCCCGTTTATACGTCTTTCAAGGGATTGACGTAAAATGACGTATAATTGAAATTATACGTCTAGACGTATAGTGGTAGACGTATAAAAGATAAAACTTTCATTACTATAAATTTAATGACACATTGAAGAAAAATCCATGGAAAATACTAATTATTTTAAAATAGTAACTAGTACAATATTTTATAGTAGAATTTACTCTTGAAAATAATAATTAAATTAAACAAGAACGAAAAATCATGCGTTGCGCATCGATTATTAACACTTTCCAACTGTACGTACTTGTCGTATCATATAAATTTCAATGTTCTTTCCTACGCTATCACACAACGGGGAGACAGAAGGACTGAAAGGCATATTGGTAAACTAACTGAATTCATAATCACTGTTAAACATCTTTGGAAAATGTTTAAAATACTTAACGCAAAATAAAATGCAGTCCTTAGATCCTAATTGCAGCCCTTAATGTATCTGAATATTTTAATGCAACCATGTAAATTAGTAGATTAATTATATCTTATTCTATAAAAACCTTTTTTGAGTGGCATTTTTTGAGTGTCCGTGCACACGACCTATTAATGCCATTTTAAATAAGAAACATTCCATAGTAAACTTGAATAACATATATCATTTTTTTTTAATTTCTGAAAGTATTTATGGACGCTGGAGGCAGGCAGACAGACAGATAGACAGTCGGGTAGGCAGATACACAAATTCAAATCCCATTGACGCTTAAAAATTGTTAGAAAGTGTTAAAAACGATTGTAAACGAAAATGCAATTCCAACAAATTTCCAATACTATCCCTCAATGTAACTGAATATTTTTGTGTGGCCTAGTAAATCTTAATGCCAATCATACTACATTTTAAACGAATCATTATTATTATTTTTTTTTTTTTTCCGCATATGAATAACATATTTCATTTTCATTAAGATTTGGGCAAAGTAAAGTTATTAAAATTCATAGAAATACCTCTCATAGTACGCAATGCTTTGAAATACTTTTGGGTGTCCCTGTACACAAACCAGTGATGGTAATGACTCCGTTTTCAATAGAAAACATCCGATAGGGAACTTGAATAACATATTTCAATTTCATTAAGATTTGTGTAAAGTGAAGGTATTAAAATAAGATTTATAGAAATACCTCTCATAGAACACAATGCTTTGGAATACTTTCGGGTGTCCCTGTACACAAACCAATACCGATATTCACTCCATTTTCAATAGAGAACATCCGAAATAGAAACTGAATAACATATATCAGTTTCAAGAAAATCTATGAACATTTACACGAGTTAGAACGTGGACAGACAGACGGTTAATTATGATTAATCGTGGAAACGTACTATAAAATTTACCCTATAATTATATTGGTGGAAGAGTCATAGAAGATACTGTGTCGCCAGACACCTTGTATTGGAAAAAATCTATACTTGATAGAGAAAAACCGGCTTCAGTACACCCAAAAACATAAAGATCATCCAAAATTATCAAATCAAAATGAAAGATGTGTAACTATTGCAAGTGCTATTGTTTTCCTGCAGCAATTTTAACGTTGTGGAAATTTGAAGTAGCCGACCTAGAATCAAGGAATTTTAAAAAATTTAAAAACGTTTTATTAAATTAAAAAAAAAAAAAAAAATGCAGCGAATTGTGAAATTATATACAATAGTATAGGAATTTGTAAGAATTTCATATAAAAGTATAATTAAAGTATAATATAATTAATATATAATTATAATTAAAATATAATTAAAATCGTATTTGAAAATTCAAAGTAGAACCATGCTTTTATTATATTTAGATAATATGAGGATACTGCGAATACAGCGCGATAGATCGGGGGAAAATGTAACTAATATTTTTTCTAACGTATATAAAAAAAATCCCATGCTTGTCTGTATATTTCAGCGAAAATCACCTAGAGCTACAATCAGCGTTTGTAATGATCGATAGATGGCGCTTTTCCAACTTTTGTTGTTAGTAAATATAATAGCCACGTGTATTTATTATTGTTCTATTTGTGTTACTACTTAATATTCGTGCAATAATTTCTCCGTCATTACATCATGGAAAATCGATTGCCTTTGGAAAAAATATTTCAGATTATACAAAGTTTGATCGGAAGTAGATGTTTAACTTAAGCTGAACAAATATTAGTTTCAAATCATCTGATTATTTCTTTACTTCCATTAGCCGAAGCAACTGAAATTTTAAATTTGTCATTTGGAAATAAATGGAAGTTTAATTCCGGATTTCTTGATCCTTTGGAGTTACACTGTGGCACACAGCAGTATGTGTTACCTTTTTTAGCGGATTTATACATTTTTATTCAATAAATATATACAGCAAGCAATGGCGTTTCGACGAAAGCTATCCGTGGTATTGTTAATTTCACCTTAGCCCACCAGAGGCCGAGCATTTCATTACAATCGCGGATCAGCCCTTTTTATAAATAATGATTTTTTTTATTTTTTACATGGCTTTTGCTTTTAAATTGCCCGGTGTATACCTCCCAAACGTCGCTACAAGGCAATAGACGCTACTTGTAGCCGTTTTCGTGCTAGAAAGAAATTCATAGAGTACTTGTCCTTTTTCCCGAACTTCACGATTTCTTTATTACCTAAACAATCTGTCATTCATCTTTAAAAATATTTAAGGAACCCAAAAAATTAAGTACGTTTTTACACATTGATACGTTCCAAATATCTTTTTCGTCCTCTATGTACCACCTCAAAAAATCCTCATTCATGACTGCATCACGATTTGATGTGCATAACTTTTATTGCATATATATATTTAAAAAAATACTCTGTAGTAACTAAAAAAAAAGTTACCAATCCATTTGTTTGTCAGTTTCATAATGCGACAGATAAAGGGTTCAAATGAATTCTGAACTGGATGTTACATTAATAGTTTAGAAAAGTAAACAAACTCACCTTGGATCAAGCAGGATACCCGACAACATCCAAACCAGCATTTTGTCTCTCTATTGGAACTGACAAATTCTTGCGATGGACTTTGACCAAAGACTAAACATGTAATATAAAAGAAAACGAAATTTAAGTCAATTCCTACTTACAAACACTGTCGAAAAAGTTTTTTTTTAAATAATTTTGAATTGGGAAATAAAAAGCGCGCGTGAAAAATGAAATAAAAATAATTATAAGATTTAAAAAAAAAAAAAAAAAAAAACTTTTTATATACCATGTTTTAAATTTTATGATGAATCATACAGCTCTTATCAATGTGCATAAAATTTTTAAAGTGATCATGACGTGTGAGATGCATCATTTAACTTTTTATAATTTTTTAACGCTCACGTTGAATTAAATGTATTTATTTTTAGGTCGAAAGAAAATGAACTCGTCAATTTTTTTTGCCAACCATTAAATGATAGCTAATATTTTAAAGGCTATAACAACGCTATTAGGATGTTATTATTTTCATATTTTAATTAATTATAAGAAAACTAATGAAAAATTCGAAAATCGAACTTCGAAGTAATGTGCTGTCACCGTGTTCTGAGCAATCCTGAAAGTTTCAAATGTCTACCTTGTCGGGAAGTTAGTTAAAAATCGATTGCAAGATTTGTACAAGATATATATAGGGAGGTAGTAGGTAATAGTATTAGGTAATAGTAGGAATTGAAAAATAAATAAAAATTCTGCTGTAAACAGAATTTTATTTTGTAGACAAGACTTACTTTAATCTATTCTTCCATATAAAGCCATGCAATATCTGTATTTCATTCCCCAGCATGTGTTACTATATTCATTTCTTAAAATTACTTTGGTATAGCTTTAACATTGTAGCCCCTTGACAGCTTTTGTTGTTATTTTGACGATGAATTAAAATGGGTACCACAATTGCGTAAGTACTTTCGCGGGAAATTTTTAATTTCGCCAAGAGGCCCAAGCTGTTTCATTATAGCACGATTTTTCTCAATCTTATTTTAAATTCTTGTTAACTTAATGCGAGAGAAGAAAAAGAAAAAACTTTATTTTTATTTTTTTATTGTTATAAATATACAAAATGTCTCCAGAAAATCTGTTTTCTATTTATCTGTTTTTTGTTCTGCTTATTGTTAGAAAGAAAATGGCTGAAGTAGATTTTCCTGCATCATTGACATTTCTATAAAATAAATTAAATTATCCAGAACCATTATATTTCATTCTCCACGTGTTCTTTTCATTTTCTAAAATGAATATAATCTAAATCTTAAAAAAAAAAAAAAAAAAAAAAAGAAAGAAAGAAATTAAGGTGTAATACAATAAATGGTGACAAAGCAAAATCGCTATCTGAAAGAAATAGTTCTCTCGTACTAAAAAAAATCAAATATATGAATAAAATAACATAACATAAAATTCCTATCGTTACTAAATTAAATTCTGTTTTGTACAGGATTTTGTATCCGTCATTACTTAGAAAACAAAAGTAGTTTTCGTATTTTTAGTTTCCACCCGTTTCTCGAAAACACAGAGTGACAATCTATATAATATTTCTCTATAACGTGGACCAGTTACAATTATATTTTGTCGAAACGATACGATAGTGGTGTAATTAATAAAAGTCTTGAGACAGCCCCACCAGATTATTTATTTCTCTGGACACCCTTGATTCCAAAATCTATATACTATTTCTCTAACGTGGACCAGTTTCAAACATTTTTTGCCGAAACGATACGATACGCGAGGATAAAAAAAAATAATATTTATAAATGGACAATATTTAAGCTCGTGGACTCAGTTCAATGGACTAATAAGAAAAAATGACGACATTTGTCTGATGAGATTGTTTTATGAAAAAACGTATTTTCATATAGTTCCTTTTCAAAATCTTTGCAAGCGTCATTTTAAACATAGCAATATTTCAATGCTTTAAAAAATATGAATGATTATCATAAATTGACTAAAAAACACAATCATATAAAGTATAATCAAAACAGGAATTAGTTTTTTTTTTTCCACAAAAAATTGTGCCAAAATAAATAAATGAAAAGTCCTTGCCAGCAGAACTACAAAAGTTTAAAAGGCATCATGGGGGCTCTTATACTAAAACAGTATATACTGCGTTGCGGAAGCATGAAAACTGGGTCGTCAGCCACGAATTTAATTTGGAAACCTTTCTTTGAATGATATTGTTTTCACTATTGCACACTATTAATTTCACTTTAATAATAATTTGACTTCTGGTAAATTAAACTTTTAATTGGGTGGGGAAATTTGTATAATATTTATGAGTTTCAAATTTTAAAGGCAAATAAGAAAAGAAATAAAGTGCGAAAGTTTCGCATATCTTTTTATTAGTTCAATATTATACTACTCCTTCTCAACCTCATACACATTTTTACAATGAGGAGCAAAATTAAATTATTCAAAATACTGAAATGTACCTCCGAATAATCAAATAAAAATAATAATAGGCTATCTGCCGATATCAGCCGTCGCCTGTTTTAATAGCCTGAGCGGATGCCTTGCAAACGGTTTTCACGGCAAGCGCAATCTCGTTGCAGAGGAAACTTGACAGCATAATAAAAAGACTCGCCTTCGCAAAACTTATCTTTATATACTAGCAAACTCCTGCGAAATATTCGCATTTTATTTCTTTTCTTATTTACCTTCAAAATTTCAAACTCATAAATGTTATACCTATTTCACCACCTAATTAAAATTTTAATTTACCAGAAGCAAAATTATTAATAAAACCAAATTAATAGTGTACAATAATGAAACCAAAATCATTCAAAGAAAGGTTTCCAAATAAAATTCCTGGTTCACGACCCAATTTTCATACTTCCACAGGCAGTACAATTTTAGTATAAGACGATCACGACGCCTTTTAAAATTTTGTCGCCACGTTGGCGATGACTTTTTATTATTTTTGGTATATTCTTTTTGTTATATCTATATATATATAAATGAATGTTTGTCTGTATGTCCTTTATAAAATCGTAAACGGCTTGACCGATTTCGATCATTCTTTTCTTTGTTCTTTTCCTTATAGGTCAGGGATGGTTTAGGAAAAAAAAATTGAAAAAATTCGCCCCCCAAGGGGGGGGGGGCAAAACGTGAATTCAAAAAATCCTTCATATCTCAAACAAAACTAGTATGTTGTGGCCACCACAAGACTTTCTTCTATATTTTCCTATACATATTCAATCAGTAACAATATTTAAAAAAAAAAAAAAAAAAAAAAAAAAAGATTTTTTTTTTTTTTTTTTCTTTTTCTTTTTTTTTTTTTTTTTTTTCTTTTTTTTTTTTTTTTTTTTTGTGAAAATTAATACATATTCAATCACTAACAATAATTAAAAAAAAAAAAAAAAAAAAAAAATCGAATTTTTTTTCTGTTTTTTTTTTTTTTTTTTGTTAAAAGTAAAAAAAATCGATAACTTTGTTTTAAATTATCACAGATTTATGGTTCAACCATTCGTTTTAAAGGTATTGACGAGATCTTTCGAATGATACCCATCTTCAAAATTTAACCCCCCCGGGGGGGGTACTTCCCCCCCCAGGGGGGAACCGATGCCCCCCCCCATGCACAATTTTTTTTTCCTAGTTAACTACTACTATCATCAATAATTCAAATTAATTTTACAATCACAAGTTCAAAATAACTCTCATTATGCCCATTTATACGGAATTTTGTCCTATGCTGCCATGTTAAAAATTTGCATAAAATGCGATTACAGCGCCACCTGTTGAGCTATTGATCCCCAAATCTAATGGGCACCAGTTCATGTCAGGGTGCAACTAAATACCAAGTTTGGTTAAATTTCATTCATATGTTCGTGAGATACAGCGTCCACAAAAAAATGATACAGACACACAGACAGACAGACAGACAGACAGACACACAGACAGACATTTTCTAAAAACTATCAATTCGTGTTCAGGACATCCCAAAACGTGTAGATCCGTCAAAAAACGGAGGTCGAAAATTTTCGCGAATCCAATACTTTCTCTATATTACATATAGAAGAAAGTAAAAACAGATAGCCGTAAAAATTTTGCTTTAAAATATAGCTAATATAAATGTCTAGAAAATAATTCATGGATTTTTCGAAATTCGGTCCCCAAGGGGGGGGGGAAGGGGGCAAAACGGGATTTCACATGCGTAAAACGCGATTTCGCATAATCCTATATATCTCAAACAAAAAAAAACAAAAACAGATATACGTGAAGTTTTTGCTATAAAATATAGCTAATACAAATATCTAAAAACCAATTTCTGGAATTTTAAAAATTCAGCCCCCAGATGCCAGCAGGGGGGGGGGGAGGAGCAGCAGGGGCAAAAACAATTAGAAATACAGTTAGTAAAGGTGGAAATTAAGAAATTTGGTTGGTGGCCACTGGCCACTAGCCTTCATTTTTTTAATGGCCACTTTTAAAAAGTTAGTGGCCACTGACCACCCGCTGATAAAAGTAAAAGTAAAATAAAATTTTCTTTTCTTTAATTTTTTCAATGTTCAGTCTCGACAAATCATTAAGAAAATAATTAAGGTAGTCAACTTTTTGAAACTCATTCACAATAATACATTTCTGATAAATTTTAATAAATGAAATAGGAATAGATTTACATAATTTATACTATGAATGTAAGAAAATACTATTCAATACAAAATTCATATGTTTAAAATGCTCTTTTGGTTATATTATTTTATAACAGAAAAATTCTGATTATATTGCCCCTTCACTATCCTGAATGGTGTCGATTTTCTACTTTTTCAAAGAAAAAAAAAAAAAAAAACATCTTTGATTCATGAGAATATATTAGTATATGTAAATAAAAAAAAAATATTTTTTTAATAATACTTTTTTATTTTGCAAGTCTCTTTTTCCTTTTTTTTTTTTTTTTCATGTTACAAATGAATTATAAATTAACTTTTCTTTAATAATAATGAATTTTTAATAATTTGCAATTATAATCCCACTCTCTAACTGAATTTAGAGAGTGTGGCTGTACAGACATTTTTTAAAAACTATCAATTCGTGTTCAGGACACCCCCAAAACGTGTAGATCCGTCAAAAAACGGAGGTCGAAAATTTTCGCGAATACAATACTTTCTCTATATTACATATAGAATAAAGTAAAAAATAGTTCATATGCAATAACAAATATTAAATAATATGTAGTAATTAAATAAAATATTCAATAAATTATGCATTCTTCTGATTAAGAACTAAAAATATACATACATATATACATTTTTTTTTTTTTTTTTTTAATAATAACAGAAAACGCACTTACCTTTTTCCGAAAAAAGATGTTATTTTTAGAGAATTATCTGTAGCTCCACGTTTACTACCACTACGATTGCTTTGTGATTCAGGATTTTCTTTAAATCTCTTCATATTAAAGCAATAAATCCAAAATTTATATTACTATATAAAGCTTGTTTTAAAGATTGAAATTTCGAGAAACCACGCGTATGACTGAATGCGATACGGCCGTTGGGAATGGATAGAAATGCCAAGTTTGAAAAGAAAGTAGTGGTATAAAATAACAAAGAAAATGCGTCGAATGACGTTTTAAATTTTTCTGCGAACGTAATACAATCGGAGTTTCAGCCGATTGATTATCTCACGAGCTTCCTTTTCGTCTCTGTCGGCCGAAACTCTCATTTTGACATTTTTTTAAAATCAAAATCTAATACTTTTATAGAAAAATGGAAAAAAGTCATACTTTTTTTAGTATATGAATAAGACTACCTGCCAATTTCCAGTGTTTACTGTTAAAATTGACTTCCGAAAATGTCTAAGTGACGATGTTAGATTTGAGAAAGCCTGAATTCGAGGCGCACGGCGCGTTTACTGCGAAAATGCCGCCGCGCGATCCAAGTTTGCATTGGAATGGGGTATTTCTATAAAGAATGGGTAGAAGAATTTTAAGTGTTTACTATTAAAATTGACTTCCGAAATATGCTTGCAAGTGGCGAGGTTAGATTTTAGAACAGCCTGAATTCTTTGCGCGGCGCGTTTACCGCGAAAAAGCCACCGCACGATCCAAGTTTGCCGTGGAATGGGGTATATTTTATAAAGAATGGGTAGAAGAGAAGTGGCCACTGCAGTGGCGACCAAAGGCAATTTCTTTAGTCGCCACTTTTGAAAATCTAGTCGCCATGTGGCGAGTGGCGACCGCTAATTTCCAGCTTTAACAGTTAGGCCTTTCAAAATTGGTACAGATAGGTTTCAATAGCCTGCAAGTCGAATGGGGATATTTTCGAAAGTGTAAAGTTATTAGGAGGGGAGAGAAGGGGGAGGGGAGAGGGGGGGGGCAAAAAAAAAAAATAGAGTTAGATCGTTTAAATTTGGTTTATAGAGGTTTTCGATACTTACAAATCGATTGCGGATATTTGCGAATTTGTAAAATTATTAGGAGGTGCGGGAAGGGGGTGGAGCGGGAAGGAGGGGGGGCTATGGCAGAAACAAATAGAAATACAGTTAGGGCATTCAAAATTGGTACAGATAGGTTTTAAAGGCCTGCAAGTCGAATGGGGATATTTTCGAAAGTGTAAAGTTATTAGGAGGGGCGAGAAGGGGGAGGGGAGGGGGGGGCAAAAAATAAAAATATAGTTAGATCGTTCAAAATTGGTACACAAATGGTTTTCTATACTTAAAATCGAATGCGGATATTTTTGAATTTGTAAAATTATTAGGAGGGGCGGTAAGGGGGGGTTATGGGCAAAAACAAATAGAAATGCAGTTAGGCCGTTCAAAATTGGTACAGATTGGTTTTAGAGGCCTGGAAGTCGAATGGGGATATTTTCGAAAGTGTAACGTTATTAGGAGGGACGGGAGGGGGGGCGGAGGGGCAAGAAAAATAAAATAGACTTAGATCATTCAAAATTGGTACATAGAGGTTTTCGATACTTACAAATCGATTGCGGATATTTTCGAATTTTTAAAATTATTGGGAAGAGGGGGGGGAGAGTGGTGGGGCAAAAAAATAAAAATAGAGATAGATCGTTTAAAACTGGTGCATAGAGGTTTTTGATATTTAGAAATCGATTGCGGATATTTTCGAATTTGTAAAATTATTAGGATAGACGGGAGGGGGGGCGAAGGGGGAAAATAACAGAAATAAGAGTTAGAGCATTTTGGGATTTTTTTCCGAAGGCAGTGAGAACCCGGTGCGACATTTTTCCTAATCAGATTTTGTTTCGCTTTTTTTTTTCACGTGATAAAAATTAATGCAATTTTGAGAATTCAGTAATTATAGTGATTCATTTAAAAATAGTGACCAGCGAAGCGGGCAAAGCCTGCTAGTATATTATAAATAAAATAAAATAATTCCTATTTTGATTATATTTTTTATGATTGTGTTTTTTAGTCAATTTATGACCCAAAAGCAGTGGCGTATTTAAGGGGGGGGGGGGCTTCCCCAAACACTGACATTTACAATTGAATATTGCAATTGTAAATTTTTTATTGGTCTAGAATAGCATTTTGAAAAGTCTTAGCCCCCCCCAAAAGTTAAGTTCTGGATCCGCCACTGCCCAAAAGTTCCTATTCTGTATATATCTTTAAAATACTGCTAGGTTTAAAAGGACGCTTGCAAAGATTCTGAAGAAACGACTGTTAAAAATACATTTATTCGTAAAAGAATCTCATCAGACAAATGTCCACATTTTTTCTTATGAGTCCATTGAGCTAAGTCTGCGGGATTAAATATTGTCCATGTATAAATATTATTTTTTTTATCCTCACGTATCGTATCGTTTCGACAAAAATTAATTGAAGCTGGTCCAAGTTAGAGAAATATTATATAGATATATCTTTAAAATACTGCTAGGTTTAAAAGGACGCTTGCAAAGATTCTGAAGAAACGACTGTTAAAAATACATTTATTCGTAAAAGAATCTCATCAGACAAATGTCGTCATTTTTTCTTATGAGTCCATTCAGCTAAGTCCGCGTGCTTAAATATTGTCCATGTATAAATATTATTTTTTTATCCTCGCGTATCGTATCGTTTCGGCAAAAAATAATTGAAACTGGTCCACGTTAGAGAAATATTATATAGATTTTGGAATCAATGGTGTCCAGAGAAATAAATAATCTGGTGGGGATGTCTCAGGACTTTCTCCAGCATTTTAGCACCATAAAGACGGATTGCAGAATAAGTGGTATGATAACAAGTAACTGCATAGGAAGCTACGTCAAAAATAAATTCAAATTACGTTTACAACAGTTTTATTAAAAAAAAAAAAAAATTGGCTTTATCATATTAAATGAACGTATATTTTTCAAAAATACAAAATCATGTTTTCTATAGAATGTAATAGGATAAGCATTAATGATTAGTTTGGCCCCACAAAATTTTTCAGTTACATTTTAAGGCATATAAATGGAAACTGCTCAGTGTAAATTTTTAGTGCTATATGTGAATTTCTTTTTTAGTGGAATATAGGGTGCATGTAGAAATTTTAAAAGGCAGACAAAACTACTTAAAATATATCATTTTAACACTTTCGAACAGAAAAGTGTTTATGACTGCGATTTGTCTATTGAAATTGAAATATGTTAATGAAGTTCACTATAGGAGAAAATACCACTACCGGGTGTGCACAGGGATACCCGAAACAATTCCAAAGCATTACATTCTACGAGAAGTATTTCTATAAATCCCATTTTAATCCCCCCCCCCCGCAAATCATATTGAAATTGACATTAATTTTTCATATACATCAAAGAATGTTTTCTGTATAATACAGTATGATTAGCATTAAGATTTAAAGGGTCACACAAAAATATTCATATACATTGAGGACTGTAACTGGAAATTGCCGAAATTGCTTCTATGATTTTATTATGCGATTTTATTTTTTACAACAATGTTTAAGTGGGATTATAAACTTAATTAAACATTGTGTGATTACATAGGCAAAGCACATCGAAGTGAAAAATTGCGCACAGATGTTAATAATTTATGCGAGCTGCGTGGTTTTCCGTTCATGATAATGGTTTCTCTTAGAAAAAAATTATATATACTTTAGTGAAATTACTTTTACTATAGTAAAAAATAAAAAGTATTTTTGTATCTTTACTATTTTTAGGTAGTGTACAGGGATTATATATTTAATATTGCGATACTTTTGTATATTTCTGATAAACAAAACATTTTGTTAGAATTGAAAAAAATAAATTAATAAAATAATAAATAATAAATAATTAATAATAAATAAAATTTTTTTTGTTAATCAGAAATATATATATATATATATTAATTCATATTGAAAAAGAAATATTTGTTGTGTCAATCTGATTTTATGAAATTAGTTAAATTTTCCTCTGAAACAACTTCTTTCAACAGAGCACTCTGATTATGGTACACTGAGTACCTTTTTGTACATTATAAAGAAAATGTAAAACATCACCGTACATACCGTTAATTTTACATATATACCGGTACCACTGCCATTTGATAGTTTACGGTATAAGCACATCAAATGCAAAATAAAAGAAAGTTATGTGAATGTCACACCAGATTATATATTAAAAATTACTAAAATTTTGTATATTTATTATAAACAAAACAGAATTTTGCAAGAGAAACAATAGGTTTTGTTAAGAGTTACAAAATAATAACTTTTTTTTTTTTTTTTTTTTTTTTTTTTAGGAAGAAAGAAAAAAAAAAGAAAACATTAAAACAGATTTTTTTTTTTTTTTAAATAAAATGTCACCATATTCTGCCGTTTTGATCCTTTACGGTATAAGTATGCACAGTATTTTTACTGTACATTGAACATAATAATCTGGTGTGTCACTCACACGACTTTCTCTTACCCTGAAATTTAATACTATAAATATAGGTTGCAGATTAAGGGATAAGATAACCAGTACTGTCACGTAATCCTGTGTCAAACAATTCAAATTAGACTTAGGATGAGTTTTATATGATAATTAGTTCTGTGTGAGGGGGGGCACCTCCCCCCTCAATCCCCGTTTCATTAATGCACCTACATTTATATAGAATTTATTTCTGTTATTAAAAATAAAAGTTTACTTACAATTATACAGACAATTTTCACACGTAAAATTCCTTGAAACTTATCAATCTTGATCAAACTTTTCCAGCAACAAACTTATATTAACTTCAAAATACAACATTTGGATCTCCTAAAATTATCAAATTTTTAAATCACTTTAAGAAAAACAGACAAAGGTAAAACATTAAAAAACTTGACTACGGTAATCAGGAAGCCTCAAAACGTGTCAATATACAAAAAACAAGCGATGAACATTTAGCTTAAAACATACATTATTTACCATATCTCTGTGAGGAATTTATTTCAATTCCCGAACAGCTTTCCTGGAAATGGTAAAATATTATTAGTAAAGCCCAACCCCTAACAACAAATAACTAGTGTGTTGCGGCCACCACATGACTTTCTTCTATATTTTCCTATACAAATTCTCTCAGTAAAAATAATTTATTAAAATTATTATTTAAAAAATTATCTTCCATGATAATACAGACGATTTCCATATTAGAGAAGTAGTATAGCACTAAATATCCAAAAAAAAAAGTTGAATTTATTCTCTACATTTTTTTTTTTTTTTTTTTTTTTTTTTTTTGATAAGAAAAAAAGAAAAAAAAATCGATAACTTTATTTTAAATTATCTCAGATCGATGGTTCAACCCTTCGTTTTAAAGGTATTGGCGAGCTCTTTTGAAAGATACCCATTATGAAAATGTACTCCTCTCGATGGGAAATTCCTCCCAGAGAAGGAGAGGGGGGCGAAGCTCCTACATACACATTTTTTTTCCAGTTGACTATCTCTATTACAATATATATATATTCGTTTCATTCAGTTTAGTGCAGTCTACAGATGTTAATCTCTACTTACCTGAAATTTCCCCCATAGACTTAATGTATTTGAATACTTTTGAGTGTCCCTATACACGAACCATTTGCTTCATCTCAACGAAAAGCTTAGTGTAGCATCCCTATAGGATACAGATTTAGAATACCGAGTTTGGAATTTCTGCTACTATTTGTTTTTGAGATAGGCTGATAACACACACACAGACAGACCATTCGCTAAAAACATGATTTCATTGAACCTCAGAACGTGTAACTATAACAAAAACTCACTTTCGAGAATTTGACCCAAAAACAATACTTTCTCTACCCTATACATGGGTAAGAGAAAGTAAGACTACGACATCTGTACCACTTTATTCGTAAATGGCATTTGTATAGTAAATATATTAATGTGAAATCGAGTAAATATAAGATAAATACACGGTAAAAAATAACGGTAGTTTTTGCAGCAGAAACATTGCTAGAAAGTAGAAAGACACTCTTTTACAGATGTTTCTTTTGTAAAAATTATATCCTTTTAACAGCAGAATGTGCTGGCACGGCACGTCTTTTTCACAGCACATTCGGCTGTTTTAAGCGTATAAGCGTTAGTCTAAGGCAGTGTTGGGCAAAATGCAATCCTTTGGATAGTGGATGATTAATCAATCGCTAATCGCGAATAGTGGAATGGACGATTACTCAAACCCATGCGAAATTTTCGCACATTATTATTTTTTCTTATTTACCTTTAAAATTTGAAACTAATAAATATTATACCAATTTCCCCCGCCTAATTAAAATTTTAATTTACCAGAAGCCAAATTATTATTAGAACCAAATTAATATAATGAAATAGTGAAAGCAAAATCATTCAAAGAAAGGTTCAAAATAAAATCCATGGTTGAAGACCCAATTTTCATACTTTACGTGGCCAGTTTAGTTTTGATAGAGAACACCCCCACCACCACCCCCTGACACCCCTTTTAAAATTTTATCGCTCTGTTGGGAGGACTTTTCATTTATTTATTTTGGCACGATTTTTGTTTTAAAAAAGCAAATTCCTATTGTGATTATACTTTTTATGATTACGCTTTTCACTCAATTTATGATAATAATTCATACTTTTTAAAGTATTGCATATATATCGTTAAAATATTGCAATGATTAAAATGACGTTTGTAAAGATTCTGAAGAAGCAACTGTTAAAAATACATTTTTTTCATAAAATAAGGTCATTAGACACATGTCCCTTTTCCTTATTTGAGCTGAGTCCGTGGGCTTAGATATTGTCCGTCCATTTATAAATATTATTTTTTTATCCTCGCGTACTTTATTCATTACATCATTATCGACAAACTATAGTAGTAACTGGTCCACGTTAGAGAAATATTACATAGATTTTCTTAACATTTTGCAACTTAATTGTTCGTGAAAATATAAGTAATGATTGGTTGATCACGATCAGTAATCATAAAAATGCAATTAATTTTTGATTCATCCTTCATCTCCAGATTAAGTGATTGAAGAAAGTCCAGGTAAGTAGGGGCTGTCCAGAGGCTTCCAAGGCTACAATTGACTGAAGAAATCAACGATTAAAACTAGTTAGACTGAGAGTTAGCTATTATTTATTTATTTATTTTGGTGGTGGTGGTGGTGGTTGGGGGAGGGGGACTTTAAATATATGTTTTTATTTGTTTTTTAATGAGTAAATATAATTAACTACCTTTCTATTTTATCTAAAAAATTAACGATATTTGTACCATCGGTGAAAATTACGGTTCATATAGGGAGTCCTATATAAGAACGCAGTTTCCGAAAAAACCATTCTCGTAAAAGGAGATATTTCTTTCTTACTTTTTTTTTTTTTTTTTTTTTTTTTTTTGTGCAGAAAAAATAATAATTAAGCTATTTCGATAGAGTCGATAGAGTAGATAGCGCTGACTAGATAGCACCTTTTCATGAAAAACTGTATATTCATTCGCAGGCAAATGTTGACAGGCCTATAAATCCAATTCTCTGTGTCTGTCTCACCACAAATGACAATTTGCAAACGAGTGTTATAACACGGCTCACTTTTTACCTGAGGGAAAACATCTTCACCCGCAATAATGCTTTATTCACCAGTCAGCATCGCCATTAAGGGCCCTCTTCACTCACTGCCGTCGGAAGCCGAACCTAATGCTATTCTATGGGAAATTTTTCTTTACAAATAACTTATTAACTAATACATATTTTTAAATTCTGTTTTCACATTCTGAAAATTCCCAGCTGTTGAATGGACGCACCTTTTCTGAAAAATTATTTTTTTAATTTTTTATATTTTATTTTGAAGCTTAAAAATACGAATTTTCACTATGTGAATTTTTTTCATTTTGCAATTTCAAAATAAAATATTAAAAATTAAAAAAATACATTTTTAAAAAAAGCTCCGTCCATTGAACAGCTGGAAATTTTCTGAATGTGAAAACAGAATTTAAAAATATGTATTAGTTAATAAGTTATTTGTAAAGGAAATTTCCCATAGAATAGCATTGGCTCGGGCTTCCGGTGACGGTGAGTGAAGAGGGCCGTTAAATTTCATGTAGGCACAAGTAAGGAGGCAAAAGAAGAAGTAATCTGCTCTAATCACAAAATTGTTTTTTTCCTTTCACATTCGCGCGAAAAATTAAACTATTTGTCCAACAATCGCCGACAAAAAATTTAACTCTAATTTCTTCTTTACCAAAAAAAAAATCCCCCTTCACGAGTTTTTCTCAAACCGCGTTCAATTCTATCCATTCATTCAACTGTTATGGATTTTTAAAATGTCTACAGACTTGTGGGACACCCTGCATATTTACAGTGTATGGAATTGAGATCTCAGACACACATTATCTGACATGTGTGAAGTACTTTCAGGCAAATAGGAGACTGGAACTGCTGAGTCAATATTATTAAAAAAAGGGAACTTTGTTTGTTTCTAATTAAAATGGAATGGTGTTTAAAAATAGGGCAGGTGTGAGCGAAAGAGAATTCCATGTTCTTGGCGATGCGGGAGTGACTGCAGATATACGTTTCTTTTTCTCAAGGCTCGGCACATTGGAGTCAATACAATAACATTCTCTTCCCAATATATCGTTGACAGAGAGGCGTAACTCAAACAACCGCGATTTTCAATAAAGGAGTTGAAGTAAATTTTTAAATAATAAAAAAAAATAATCTGGTGTGTCACTCACACGACTTTCTCTTACCCTGAAATTTAATACTGTAAATATACAGGTTGGAGAATAAGAGGTAAGATAACGAGTACTGTTATGTAAACTTGTGTTAAACAATTCAAATTAGGCTTAGGAAGAGTTTTATAGGATAATTAGTTCTGTGTGAACCCCCCGTTTCATTAATGCACCTACATTTATATAGAATTTAATTCGATTATTAAAAAATAATTTATTAAAATTATTATTTAAAAAAAATATATTTTATGATAATGCAGACGATTTCCATATTAGAGAAGTAGTATAACACTAAATATAAAAAAAAAAAAGTTGAATTAATTCTCAATATTACATTTAAATTTTTTTTCGTTAAAAATGAAAAAAATTTATAACTTTATTTTAAATTATTGCAGATCGATGGTTCAACCATTCGTTTTAAAGGTATTGGCGAGCTCTTTTGAAAGATACCCATCATGAAAATTGACTCCCCTCGAGGGGGGACTTCCCCCCAGGGCCGGAGGCGAGGCTCCTACATACACAAAAAAAATTTCCCAGTTGACTATCTCTATTACAAAAAATATAGATTCGTTTCGTTTGGTTTAGTGCAGTCTATAGATGTTAAACTCTACTTACCTGCAATTTCCCCCATAGACGTAATGTATTTGAATACTTTTGAGTGTCCCTGTACACGAACCATTGGCTTCATCTCAACGAAGAGCTTACTGTAGCATCCCTATATGATTCACATTTAGAATACCGAGTTTGGAATTTCTGCTACTGTTTGTTCTTGAGATATGCTGATAACAGACACACAGACAGCTATCGGACATATTATACATATATTATCCATACATAATAAACATAAATATTAAAATCACGTACATGTTAAGATTTATAATTGCCCACATAAACTTATTACATATTTTACACACACAGTTATTACACACACACATATTCAACATACTTATTAAACATATAATAATATTTTTTTCACGCACAACACTCATACATATTACACATGGAAAACATACGAAAGAATCACAAACACACCTTTATACATACATGTTGCACACATATATTAAAGTGTATAATCACATGCACGCACAAATAATTCATACATTTTACACATATATTATCAATATCTATTAAATACAAACAGCCATATTATGGACACATTGTAAACAAACACATATTAAATTTTTTACATGCACACACACACATCTTTTATACTTGTTACATACATTAACCATTCATATTAAATTTAAACACACATATACACACATATATATATTGAAATTTACAATATTTTATAAATAAGCGCTACACACACATCGATACATATTTCATATATTTTCCATACATATTAAACACAAAAAAATATATTTTGCATACATGTTACACCCACACACATGTTAAATGTTATAATCACGCACATACATTAATATATATTACATATAAATTATCCATACACAAAACACATATATTTTAATGAATGTTACACACATATTAAATTGTATAATTGCGCGCACACAAATCATTCATGCATAATTCATATATATTATCCATACATATTGCACACAAACGTATGCATTTATGCATACACGTAACGCACAAATGTATTAAAATTTGTAATTGCCCCCCACACGCATTATTCGTACATATCATACATAGTAAACAAAAATACATATAATGCATGTTATGAACGCACATATTAAATTGTATAATTGCACTCACACACAAATCATTTATGCATAATTCATATATATTATCTATACATATTGAACACAAACAAATATATTAATCACGCATATATTAAACTTTATTATTTCACACACACACACACTTCATTCATACAATTTACACATTTATATTACCTAAATACATTAAACATAAACGCACATTTTATACATGCATATTACACACACATATATTAAATTTATAATCGTACACTCAATTCATTCCTACATATTATATTATATATTATTCATACATAATAAAAAATACACATATTATACTTACATGTTAAACATATATATTAAATTTTATAATTACACACACACATCATTCATGCATATTACATATATATTATCCATACATATTAAATACAAACACATATTATACATACACGTTACGCATAAATGTATTAAAATATATAATTGTCCACACACACATCATTCGTACATATTACATATATTATTCATGCATATTAAACAAAAATACATATAATGCATGTTATGAACACACATATTAAAATGTATCATTGCACACACACACATGTATATTAACATTCATTTATATTACATGTATATTATATATACCTATTCAGTACAAACATACATATTACAAATACATGTTACAGACACACATAAAATGTTTATCTACAAACACACATACTATTCATACATATTACACATATATTATCCTGATATATTGCACACAAACACACATACTTTAAAGCATGTTGCACATACATATTAAATTTTATGACTACGCAAGTAGTGTAATATTGACATTTCTGCGCCCGCTGCACCACTGCACGGGCGAGCCGTGCTGCTGCCGCACCATTATCTTATCAACATCCGGTGACGCATGACCTTGTTAAAGATAAGGAGGGTTAGAATTAAGATTTTATCTTGAATGATAATGAATATTATTTACATTAATTAATCTTAATTATGATTTTAAAAGAATTATGATAATTTTAAACTTAGAAAAAATTTGATTTAAAAAGAGAATTTTAATGAACGATAAAAATTTAAAACAATGAATTAAGTATATTTTAAAATGAATGTGATTAGAAAAACTTGGTAATTCACAAAAGAGAATTTTAGAAAATGTACTCACCTTTAGTGTATGTTGGAATCGAACCAGGGGGTCTTAAAAATTAGATAAAGAGATAGACTTACCTTGGAATCGAACCTTCGGTGCAGTCATATGAAATTATAGGGGGGGCCCACATCAGTAGTGCTGCCATCTGTTAGTCGATTCAAGAGAATTTATTTTTAAATAAAGATATTTTTTTTTAGCAAGCCCTGGAATTGAACCCAAGACAAAATATTCCCGCGGGGTAGTAGTTTACAAACATCTTAACCACTGCCCCACAGGAATATAACTGAATGGGTTGATTTAAGATATAAATAGGCGTTTTTTAGTAGATTTCATTTAGTATTCAACATGATGCCTTCGCGTGAGGAAGCAACCGTTGTTGTCTGTTTATATTTTTTAATGTGTATTTTTTTCACAGTTCTTTATATTTTTAGTGAAGGTTCAAAGTTTAATGTAGATTTTATATTAAATTTAAACGAAACGGGAAATTTATCCTTTTCGATATGATGCGTTTTCGAATTTATGTGAACAACAATCAATTTAATTGCTGCAATGGAACAGACTTATCAAAATCCAGCTCATGTTGCAAGTTTTGGTGGTGTAAATGCTTTATACCGTGCTGCAAAAGGAAAAATAAGCAAGAAGAGGATTCAGGAATGGTTAGAAGGTGTAGATGCATACAGCCTTCACAAACCGATTCGGAGAAAATTTCCAACGAATCGAGTCATAGTGTACACAATTGATCAGCAGTGGCAGACAGATTTAGTCGATTTAAGCAGTTTGCAGAAGTACAATCAAGGGTACCGCTACATTTTAACCTGTATCGACGTTCTATCTAAATTTGCGTGGGCGATACCATTAAAAACTAAAAAAGGGGAAGAGATTAAGAAAGCTTTTCAAAAAATTTTTATGACACGAAAGCCAAAATTACTTCAAAGTGACAGTGGTACTGAGTTTGTCAACAGGGTGTTTCAAAAGTTTTTAAAGGATGAAGGTGTGAGGTTTTTCAAAACTTTTAACAATACGAAAGCATCTGTAGTAGAGCGATTTAATCGTACTTTGAAAACTAAAATGTGGAAATATTTCACTAGTCGACATACTTACTGTTACGTAGACGTGTTAGATCAATTTTTGCATAGTTATAATCATACTTATCATTCAAGTATTAAAAGGGCACCGATCGAAGTGACGTCGGAAAACGAAAGTGACGTATGGTTTACATTATACGGGGATATGGAAACTGAAAAGAGAAAGCCTTGCACGTTTCAACCGGGGGATACTGTACGCGTGTCTAAACAAAAATTAACCTTTGAAAAAGGTTATGAAACCAACTGGACGGAAGAGTTATTTGTAGTGACCGAATGCGTATCGCGAGACCCGCCTGTCTACCGGATCAAGGACCTGATGAACGAACCAATTCAAGGAACGTTTTATACCCAAGAGCTTCAAAAAGTACAACCTAAAAAGGATTATGCTATCGAAAAAATATTGAAAAAGCGAATGAGAAAAGGTCAATTTGAATATAAAGTGAAATATAAAGGTTATTCTTCCAAATTCGACCAATGGATACCGGCTTCTAATTTATTCGTTTTATAAATTGCTACGACTTAGATTTTAAGAATCATTTGTCATCATGTCGTTCTACGTGACGTTACCCTCGGACAGTTCTTTAAATTATTACCCGGAAAATAAAATTTCACATTTTATTACGAGATTACCCGCTCCCCTTGACTTAAAAGGGGAATGGGAAGTAGGGATTGTGGAATTGATTTATCCGCATATATGGAAAAATATAATGGAGAACGGAAATGAATATGAATATGATACAGGTACAGGTGTGATGAAAAAAGCGAGAATACCGCCTGGACTTTACGAAAAACCAAATGAGATTATTAAATGGATTAATTATCAAAATTTTAATGGTAATATTGCGTTTAACTACAGCAAGTATACTAGAAAAGTAGATATTACTTTAAACTCGAAAGCAAGAATAATTTTATATTCAGGACTTGCAGAATGTTTAGGATTTCTACCGGGAGAGGTAGGTGAAAACGATATACCTACATCCGATACTAGGGTTATAGTAAGTCCTTATGTTGCCGACCCGAATGTTGATTTTAAGTTATTATACATATACAGCGATATAGTGGAACCACAAATTGTGGGTCATACGGTTGCTCCCCTGTTACGTGTGATTACCGTGAAAGGACAAGATGGTGAAATGATTCATGAAATGTTTGATAGACCGCATTACTTGCCGGTCTCGCGAAAGAATTTTCAGACTATTGAAACCGTTATAAGGACACACACTGGACGTTTAGTGTCATTTGAACGTGGACAGTTGATCGTGAAACTTCATTTTAGACAAAAATATCTCTCATAATGTTTGTTCCCTACAAGTGTTGTGCAAAATCTTTTGAAGACTATTACTGTCACCAGTCGGGCAGCGGTTTGAACTATTACCAAGGTGCTGCTTTACAAAAAGGATATGGGTTAGGGGGATTGTTTAGATCCCTTTTTCGTGCAGCGGTACCCCTTTTTAAATCGGGTGCGAAAGCGGTTGGTAAACAATTATTTCATACTGGGGTGGATGTACTGAATGACTTGTCACGTGGTGCGGATATTAAAGACGCTGCTAAACGACGATTCAAAGAAGCAGGTCAAAATTTGACCGACAAAGCTGCAACTAAAATGAAAACAATGATTGGTTCAGGACAACGCTATAAAAAGAGAAAGCGTTCTAATAAAACCGTCATTCGTCGCAAAGTGAAGAAAGTGAAAACACACGATATTTTTGCTTCATAATGTCGGGACTGATTCATAAAGATTCCCCTGCCTGTGTTAAATCCGAATTAGACTTGTTTTTGATTCCACCCACGCAGACAGCTATTGAAAAAGGACATTTTGTCGAATTTCACCCTCTAGCAAATATTCGCGATGGGGGACCCGTGGAATTTAACATCACAGGTAATGGGGAAGAATATATTGATTTATCCTCCTCGCACATGTACCTAAAAGTGAAAATTGTGAATGCTGACGGAACTGCTCTGGCTGATAATGAACCTGTTGCACCTGTTAATTTATTTTTTCACGCATTATTTTCCCAGATCGATGTGAGTTTGAATGAAAGATTAATATCCTCTTCGAGTAACACTTATCCCTATCGTGCCTATATCGAAACTTTATTGAATTATGGCGAAGATGCTAAGAAAAGTTTATTGTCCTGTGAATGTTTCTACAAAGACAATAATTTAACTGTATCAGATCCTATACCACAAGCCCCACCTGAAAACTCCGGATTGAAAACTCGGTATGAACTGACTAAAAATAGTAAAATCTTAGATATGATTGGACCTCTACACTGTGATATCTTTCAACAGAATCGCCTGTTATTGAATATGGTTGATTTAAAAATTAAAATGATTCGAAGCCCTCCTCAGTTTTGTTTAATGACTAGACAAGTCGCTGGCCAGGATAAGAAGTTTAACGTTGTATTGGAACATGCTTCTTTATTTATTCGTAAAGTGAAAGTGAATCCTGGGGTTTTATTGGGACATGCAAAAGCATTGGAGAAAAATTCTGCGAAATACCCGATCGACCGAGTTTTATGCAAGACTTATACTATTCCTTCAGGAAGTATGTCTTTTATGCAGGATAATGTGTTTCTGGGAGCCATGCCGAAACGTATAATTATTGGATTGTTAGATAATACAGCCATGAGTGGTAGATACGAGTTAAACCCTTTTTATTTTAATCATTATAATGTAAACTTTTTAAGTGTGTATGTAGACGGTCAACCTGTACCTAGTAAACCTTTAGAACTGAATTTCCGAGACAAAAACTATATAAGAGCTTATCATCGATTATTCTCTGGTTTTAATCGCGATGCTGGGAATTATATATCCCGTGAAGATTTCGTAGATGGACACACTTTGTTTGCTTTTGATCTAAGTCCCGATTTGTGTGACGGACCTCACCTGAATTTACAACAACAAGGAAATTTAAGAATTGAGATTAAATTTTCTAATGCTTTAACATCTACCATATCTGTGTTTGTGTATGGTGAATTTGAAAACGTTATAGAAATTACCAAGTCCCGTCACGTTTTATGTGACTTTGCTAATTAATGAAAATGAACTCTTTGCAAATCAAGAATATTTTATCACGTGACAAAGTAACGAAAAAATATTTTTTGGATGTGTTCCCAAGTGATCAATTACCCGAGGAGATTGTGCGTTATCCTACCTGTTTCGTATGCAACACGGATGATTCATCCGAGCCTGGAATGCATTGGTTAGCATTCTTTATACAATCTGATGATGAAGTGGAATTCTTTGATTCGTATGGAAACGACCCGAGTTTTTTTACAGGACCTATAAAGAACTTTGTATCCCGTTTTGCTTATATGAACTATAACCCTCTTATGCTGCAGAGTACTACAACCGCCGTGTGTGGGCAATATTGTGTTTATTATTTGTACTGTAGATGCAGGGGAAAAACCCTTAAAGATTTTTTATCAATGTTTGTAACCAAGAATGTGTGTAACGACCAGAGAGTCTATAATTTTGTTGCTAAAAGATTTCGTGTGTATGCTAATTTTTATCAATAAATACTTATTTAAACTGTATGTATTTTGTGTCTGTGTTCATTCATCATGGAGTTCCCACAGTTACAACACCCTTTTACTATGATTCTGGCAGGTCCTACCGGATGCGGTAAATCATTTTTTATGCGAGATTTGTTACAATATAAAAAACAAATGTTTCATCCTCCAATCGATAAAGTGGTATGGTTTTATGGTATTTATCAAACTTTATACGACGAAATACCTGATGTAACTTTTGTAGAAGGGTTTCCCTCTAATTTTAAGGAATATCTAAGTGGCAACACTTTGTTTGTGATAGACGATTTAATGGCGGAATGCAGTAACGATAAACGATTGACTTCGTTATTTACGAAAGGCAGTCATCATTTAAATCTAAGTGTTGTATTTTTAACACAAAATTTTTTTCAAAAAGGAAGTGAAATTAGAACAGTTTCCTTAAATGCGCAATACATTTTCCTGTTTAAAAATCGACGGGACTTAAGTCAAATCATGCATTTAGGCAGACAGTTGTATCCGAAAAAATCAAAATTTTTTCAAGAAGTGTATGAGGATGCCACAAAGAAACCCTTTTCCTACCTGTTTATTGATTTGAAGAATGAAACGGATGAAGAGATGAGATTACGAACTCAAATCCTACCCAATCAAATTCAATTTTTGTATAAATATAAATAATCGATTCACAATTGTGAAACATCAGTTGCTAACATGACTTTGTCAAAGCAACAAGTAAGAGATTTAGAATTGATTCGATCGTGTCCCCAGAGATTACGAAAACATTTTTTAAAAAAATTACCTAATCGTACTGTTAAAGCTATTTGCGAGTGTACTCTGAACGTTTTGAAAGGTAACGTACCTCTCACTACTTGTCAGAAACGATCGTTAGCGAAATATAAGACTACTCTTAGAAAAATTGGGACAAAAAAAGGTTCTTTATTCACTAAAAAGAAACTGATTGTACAACAAGGTGGATTTTTAAACGTTTTAATTCCCGCTGCTATAACTGCACTCAGTACGCTCATTCATGGAATTCGCTAAAAAATATGCTTTAGTACCCGAAGAGGTGTTAAACAAACATACTCCTTCGCAAAGACAATTGAGTGAACTGGATAAAGCATTGCTAAAAATATTAAACAGTTCGTTACCGGATTATGAAAAAGTACGACGTTATTATGAGTTATTACAAAGAAAAATGAATTTGCAAGAAAACAATCTCCCATGGATTCATCGCGCGAATGAAGAGTCTTCGATGAAACCCGAAACCGAATCTGCGAAACCCGAACCTGTGAAACCCGAACCCCAACCCGAACCTGTTTCTGTGAAACCCGAACCCGTGCAAGACTATGAACAACTTGCTTTAACTAGAGTGCCTAAAAGAATGAAGAATCAAGCTACGAATTTACTTGGATTTTTTAAAACAAGTCCTCACAAATTGGAATGGGACGAAACAGGCGAAGTGACTTATAAAAACCGTAAAATAAAGAACTCTAATATTGCCGATTTATTAAATTTAATATTTTCTACGAATAAGAAAGTACCTATCAATGCACAGGGCGAATTGTTGCAAGCCCTTAATGATATGCATATGCCTAAAAGTTTTATAAAAAACAGATTTTTATTATCTTCTGTACCCAAGGAACGAAAACGTTCAAATGTAACCCCCTATTGGCTAAATTATTAATAAAAAATATTTTTTAATATAAAACACTGGTCTCTTTATTTCTGTTTAAATATATATAGTAGATAAAAATTGAGCTTACCTCCACACTTAGCGTCCTCTTCTTCCAGTCGCACGAGGTAAAATGAACGATAATGCTATTTCTTATCAAAAATCACGTGATCTTATCAAGACCACGTGGTCTTATCTACTACTACGTCACTTGACATTGCCCACTGGAAGGTTTGTGTTATCTGTCACGTAGCTCACTACGTCATACTAAGATAAAATCAGTATAAAAGACCTCATTTCGCTTGTTGTTTCTGCTTGTGTTAGACGTGCTTTTAAAACATGGCTACTACTTTCTTCGAAAACGGATTAAACGTAAGTTATTATGCAAATTTTATTGAGAAGACGAAAGCCGATGCCTATTTTGAACAGTTAAAAATTCTGCCGTTTTATACCCCTACTTTTAAAATTTGGGGTAAGGATGTTGTACCTAAACGCCAAGTGTTAGCCTATGGTGATGCTGGACTTTCCTATGCTTTCAGCGGTACGCAAGTAACTGCTCAGCCATGGACTTCCTTAATGACGGAACTGCGAAATCTTGTGGAAAAGCATATCGGTTGTACATACAATTATGTACTATTAAATGTATATTGTGATGGGCAAAGTTATATTTCACAGCACAAAGACAATGAAAACAGTTTGGATGATACTTTTCCTATCGCTGTATTAAGTTTTGGTGCGACAAGAAAAATCGAGTTTAAAAAAGTGAATGCGCCGTCTACAGTCATTAACTTGGAACATGGTTCTCTATATACTATGGGGAAACCCACCAATGAACTTTTTACCCACGGAATTGCTCCTGACTCGTCTATTAAAAATTCAAGAATTAGTTTGACCTTTCGTCATTTAATTTGTATATCGCCACCCCTGAAAAAACCACGATTGAACCTCGAGCCGCAGTTTGAAAAAACTCTATTTCCTGATGTACAAATTGAAAAAACTGTGCTTCCTAAAAACAACAACAACGATTTCCCCCAAAACAGCAACGATTGGGTTGAAAAATATTATCAAGAGAAAGACAAGCCTAATCCTCTCCTCGCCGAATGGGATATTGGTTGGCTTACCTTTATCCAAGTCATGTTGGAAAATGACATATTTCTCCGATTGCATATACGAAGTTTCAAAGAAACCCGTGATGGGAAACGGTACCCTACAAATAATGGTGTGATTCTAACACCGGCGACTTGGGATCATTTTCAAAGTAAGATAAGCTCTTTTAATTTTTCTTCAGTAAAAGACAGTTTTATTAGCAATAACCAGTTACTAACAGCATTTTGGGATGAGGATAGTTGCTATTTACAGCAAATTTTTAAAACTAAAGATAATGGATTTTATTTCAAGCCGAATGGCATTAAACTAGGTAGAAGTCATTTAATAAGGATTAACGAAATAAAATCCCAAATTAGTGATTGTCTTATCGAAGGAATTTTAACAAAACAGATTCCTGCCATAGTGTTGAATAAATCTGTGACGTGTGATTCACATATCGATATTCATGAAACAAAAGAACATTATATTAATTGCATTTGTGAAGAAGCAAAAATTAATATTGAGAAGTTATATGTATGTGAAGGTTGTTTAATATCCCATTCATCTCAATTCAGACATGATTGTCTCATGTTAAATGCACAACAAAAATTCAATGTGATGAAAGAAAGTGTCTTATTAAATTTGAATTGTTACAAAATTTGTAAAAATATTTTTTCGAAGTGTTTCTGCAATTATAGTTTATCATTTTTTGAAGAATATCCAATAGAATATTTTGATAAACTGTTTGAAGATTGTTTTTTGTAAGACACTGAATTATCGAAAATGTGTTTGTAATATTTTGCTAAATTGTTTGATGTGAAACATAATAATGTGTACATATGTTCAATCTTTAATAAATAATTTTTGTGTTAAAAAAAATTGTCTGTTTTTTTTTTTTTTAAATTAATCTTTAGTATAAATCCAATTGGATAAAAAAAAAAAAATCATTAAGAATAATTAATCTATAAAAAGTCTTTTTAAGTAAGTTTGAATCAAAGATTTGATAATGTTCAATTTCCTTTAATTATTTTGAATAACTCTTAAAATTAGAAATATCATTTTAAGATAACTTCAATCATCAAATTTGATAATTCCTAACTATCAAAGTATTTTAACGGGGAATTACCAGTTGCTTCTAGAAAGAATTTGTTAGCTCACAAAGTTTATCATATATTTACAAAGTAAATGTTTTCCAGGAGCTATATTCAGATTGTCTTAGGGAAAAATAAACTTATCTTTTGGAACACTCAGTATAAATAATCAACTTGAATCATTAATGTTAAGAAACTATTATCTCTTCTAGAAAATTAACAATTGTTTCTCCAAACTTAAATTATCTATTTACAAGAGATTGTTTTACGATAGTAACAGTACACAAAATAGACATTTCCGTGTGAAACTATCTGCTAGATAAATAATGAAACATTTCCTTTGTTTAGATTCTTAAAAATTAAGTCTCATTCGATAAGACATTCACTTTAAAACAAATACTCGACTTTGATAGATATCTTAAAACTGATTTGTAATTAAACAAAGTATTTCTAAATTAAGTATCATTTGATAACACGATATACTAACAAAATTTATTTATCGACCCCGTTCACAAACTAAGTTATCGAAATTTTCTCATACCGATTATAAAAGTTCTAGAATATGATAACGCATTCGTGATGTAACATCACCCGCATGTGATGCAAAGAGATATCACGTCATTTGCAGATAGGAAAAAGGGTTTAAATACCCTCACCTAAAGTCATTTCTTATCAGTTCTATTTTGGATACAACTCCGTTAAGTTCTATTTTGGTTACAACTCCGTTAAGTTCAACACAATGGATTTTACTCTGTCTGATAATGAAGTAAGCAAGTAATTTGGTTTATCTTTTATAATTTTAAATGTATGAATAGTAAATTAAATATTCTTATATTTAATATGTATGAATGAATGAATGGAAATACTATTTTAAGATCATATTAGATTTATTTATTTATTTTTATTTTTATTTTTTATTTTATTTATTTATTTATTTTATTTTATTTTTTTATTTTTTATTTATTTTTTTTTTTTTCAAGCAGTCATTAATATTTTTTAACTTAAACTATTACAATTTAATAAGCCACTTATTACGTGTAAAATTTTTGAGAATTTAGATTTTGATGAATGTCAGCTACCACCACCCGATGCCTTTGACAGCACCTTAACTGGTCAATCAATTTCGAGTGAGGATTACGAACATGCCCAAAACGTGTGGAAATCCTTCAAACTTAAAAATATGGGCCACTATCACGACTTATATGTAAAAACCGACGTATTATTGCTTGCGGATGTGTTCGAAAATTTTAGAAAAATATGTCAAAATTATTATGATATTGACTGTTTACATCTGTTAACAGCACCAGGTTTGGCTTGGCAAGCATGTCTTAAAATGACTAATCAGCCTTTGGAACTTTTCACAGACATCGACATGCACCTCTTCATAGAACAAGGCATACGTGGGGGAATATCGGCAATCACCGAAAGATATGCCCAAGCTAATAATAAATATTTAGCAAATTTTGATGAAAATCGCCCATCAAACTACATTTTATACTTAGATGCCAATAATTTATATGCTTGGGCCATGTCAAGACCTCTCGCATACGGACATTTTGAATGGGTGTCACCAGATGGTATCACACCACAGTGGATTCTTTCCATCCCAGACGACGGAGCTGAAGGTTATATTTTAGAAGTGGATTTGGATTATCCATCGAACTTACACGACCTTCACAACGACTATCCGCTGGCACCGGAAAAAATGCTCATAAATTATGAAGATTTATCTCCTTTTTCAATTAAGGCATTGGGAGACAAAAATTATATTTCTACAACCAAATTAGTCCCCAACTTAAAAAACAAAAAGCATTATGTCACTCATATTTACAATCTTAAATTTTACTTAATGCAAGGCCTTGAGTTACGTGCTGTGCATAAAGTACTCAAGTTTCAACAAAAACCATGGCTAAAACCATACATTGATTTCAACACCGAAAAGAGAAAAATGGCCACCTCATCTTTTGAAAAAGATTTTTTTAAGTTAATGAATAACGCGGTGTATGGGAAAACCATGGAAAATATTAGAAAACGTATGGATATGAAACTTGTGAATTCTGAATGCAAAGCAAAAAAATTAACCTCTTCTCCCACATTCAAACGCTTCACCACCTTTGATAATGATTTAGTAGGTGTGGAGAGAATAAAAAACATACTAACATTAAACAAACCAATTTATGCTGGATTCATAATCCTAGAATTGAGCAAAATATTAATGTATGATTTTCATTATAATGTAATGAAACAAAAATATGGAAATAAAGCTCATCTCCTCTTCACGGATACCGACTCTCTAACATATAATATATACACTGAAGATATCTACAGGGATATGCAAGCATTCAGCCACATATTAGACACGTCAGATTATCCTCCTAGTCATCCTCTGCACAGCACAAACAACAAAAAGAAAATTGGATGCTTTAAGGACGAGCTCAACTCAAAACCAATAATTGAGTTTGTAGGACTTAGATCAAAAATGTACTCCATTTTGTCTAAAGAGTTTGAAAAAAAGACTGCAAAGGGAGTGTCTAAAAACATTGTCCAAGAAAAAATTAAACACCAGCACTACAAGGCATGTTTGGAAACTTTGAAACCATCCTCTGCACAACAATTTAGAATTGAAAGTAAGAAGCATCATTTGTATACGATTCGACAAAATAAAGAAGCACTCTGTGCATTTGATGATAAGCGCTTCATATTAGAAGACGGTGTGCATACATTGGCACATGGGCATTATAAAATTAAAATGTAAATAGTTTTTTATATAATATTGTAATGTATATACAAATTGTAAATATTTTTTTTTTCAAGAACTTGCCTGGAAGAAAATTATAATTTAAAAAAATTTCTGAAAGAAAATTTTTCCAAGAACTTATCTGGAAGAAAATTTATGAAAGAACTTGCCTGGGAGAAAATTATGATTTAAAAAAATTTCTGAAAGAAAATTTTTCCAACAACTTATCTGGAAGAAAATTTGTGAAAGAATTTTTTTTTTTTTCCAAGAACTTGCCTGGAAGAAAATTATGATTTTAAAAATTTCTGAAAGAAAATTTTTCCAAGAACTTATCTGGAAAAAAATTAATTTAACTAGAAGAAAAATCTGTTATAGTTAGAAAAAAAAAAAAAAAAAAAAAAAATGTGTGTGTAAATGTTGTGTGAATGGTGTATGAATGGTGTGTGTTAACCCGCCTATGGGGGAGTCTAAAGCCTCCTCATGTAAGAAGTGGGATAGGCACACATCTGTTTTCTTTCTTTTCAGATATCTACCTGAATGCTAAAAAACAAATTGGGGCATCACATTTTTCTATAAATGTGACGGGTGGAACACCTATAATTACATATGACTGCACCAGAGGTTCGATTCCAAGGTGAGTCTATCTCTTTATCTAATTTTTAAGACCCCCTGGTTCGATTCCAACATACACTAAAGGTGAGTACATTTTCTAAAATTCTCTTTTGTGAATTACCAAGTTTTTCTAATCACATTCATTTTAAAATATACTTAATTCATTGTTTTAAATTTTTATCGTTCATTAAAATTCTCTTTTTAAATCAAATTTTTTCTAAGTTTAAAATTATCATAATTCTTTTAAAATCATAATTAAGATTAATTAATGTAAATAATATTCATTATCATTCAAGATAAAATCTTAATTCTAACCCTCCTTATCTTTAACAAGGTCATGCGTCACCGGATGTTGATAAGATAATGGTGCGGCAGCAGCACGGCTCGCCCGTGCAGTGGTGCAGCGGGCGCAGAAATGTCAATATTACACTACTTACGCACACACATCATTCATACATATTACATATTATCATATATATTAAACACAAATACTCATATTATACATACATGTTATAGATACACATAATAAGATTAATAATTTCACACACATATTATTCATATATACAATATTATTACACTTATATAATACTTACATATTAAACAGAAACACATAATGTACATACATGTTACAGACACATATATTAAATTTTAAAATTGCACACACACGCACATTATTCATATATATTTTACATATATTATCCACACATATTAAGCCCAAATACACATATTATACATAAACATTACACACATATAGCAACCCTTTGTACTCGACGCCTTTTTCGCTCCAGCCCCCAGCAGCTAGAGGCGACTTTCGCATATTTGGGGAATTACTCATCATTAATATAAAACGATTTCACACACTATTTTAAGTTTAAAACTTTTTATTTCACCATTTTATGTGCTTCAAAGAAAGACATTTGTTAAATATATCAAACATTACTGTATCATATCAAGTAGTGACTGAAAGTCACCTACCGAGTACATAGGGTAAAAATTTATAATCACATACATACACATTATTACAATATATTGCATATGTACTATCAGTATCTATCATGCACAAACACATAAATTATACACACTTTTAAATAACATCTATTAAAACGTATAGATTATGCGTACATGTTACACACATATTAAAATTTCTAATTGCACTCGCAGACATTATCCAAACATATTAAACAGAAATACACATATTATACAAATATATTACAAGCATATCTATTAAAATTTATAACTGCACACACACATCGCTTTTATATATTACACATTATACAAACACGTTTAGCACAAAGACATACATTATGCATACCTGTTACACACGCATATATTTATATTTTGTATTTGCACACCTACATCATCCATACAAATGTTACTCATACATATTAAATCTAAACACACATATTATACATATATGTTACGCACACATATATTATTCATACATAGTAAACACAAACACGCATATTATACATACATGTTACTCACTCATATATCGAAATTTGTAATTGAATACACACACAGACATCATTCATAAATATTAGACATATAAATATGATATACATTATCCATACATATTACATAAAAAACAGTACTTTACACTTACATGTTATACATTAAAAATTGATAAGGGCGTGCATATGCAAATAACATAGGTATGGAACCAATTAGTGGAACACGATGCGGTCGGCAGTGCTTATATAAGATAATACGTATCAGTCAAAGCTGTTAGATCGATTACTGCGTCTACAATGGCAAGTTATAAGAATTAAACGATTTGAACATGGCGTTATAATTAGTGCACGAAAGAAAGGTGATAGAGCCTCCGAGGTAGCGATGAACTTTGGATTTTCGCATACGACCATTCCAGAAATGTACCGTGAATTTCGGGAATCCGGTAAAACATCAAATCTCCGACATCGTTGTGGTCGGCAAAAGATCATGAAAGAACGGGACCAATGACGACTATGAGAATCCTTAAACAGGACGAACGTGAAACCTTTCCTCAAACTGATGCAGATTTAAATGCTGGGGCATGAATAAGTGCCAGCTTTCGATCTATTCAACATACCATCATTGATATTAGCTTTCGGAGCTGAAACCCCAGTCGTGCACCGTTGTTGACTGCACGACACAAGCTTTACGCCTTGTTTAGGTCCACTAATACCATCACTGGACTGTTGATGACTGGAAATACGTTGCATGGCCTGAAGAGTCACGTTTAAATTATATTGGTCAGATGGGTGTGTACGAGAATGGAATGGAAACCGTGAATCCAGAGACCCTACACGTCAGTGGAGGACTGTTAAAACTGACGGAGGTTCTTCCATGTTATGGGGAATGTATAGTGGTGTGATATGAAATTCCTGAGATGTATAGATACGACTCTGACAAGCGACATGTGTAAGCATCCTGATTGATCACGTTCAACCATTTATGTCATTTGTGCCCTCCAATGGTCTTAAGGACCCTTCAGAGACTGACAACTTAAAGCTTCAACTTCGGTTTCTTTTGATATTTCTTTGAAGTGGTTTTTGAGAATCGAAGCTCGCTCGGCCCTGGCTCACAAACCCCCTAGTGCGATAATTGCATGGGAACTGGTCTCTTTTGTAAAAGAGCAATAAAAAGTAATGTCCTTCATTGTAAATGTGTGCAAAATTTCAAGGGTCACTTTTGGACAATGGATAATTTATGACTTTTGAAGCTTGCATAGTTGCCAGTCTCTGAAGGGTGCTTTAGGCAATTCCATTAGAACAATTTGATTTGCTACCGAGTGGCTCCAGGAACACTCTTCTGGCATTAGTGATATCCATTAGCCACCTAAATCCCTACACATGAACATTTTTCACCCTATCTGGGATACCTTGAAAAGTGCTGCTCAGAAAAGATCCCCTCCCTCTCACTATCCTATAGATTTGTTGATTACCCTGCAGGATTTATAGTGAGAATTACCTCTATCACACTTTCAAACATTAGTCGAGTTCATGTTACATCGTCTTGCGGCACTTCTGAGTGCTCATGGGGGGTGCTATACGATAAAAGTCAGGCATACCGGTTTTTTGGCACTTCAATATATATGTATATATAATTAGATAGATAGATATATGCATTGAAATTTATATTTGACCACACACACATCAGTCATACATATTACAACATATTATACATATATTATCCATACATATTAAACGCAAACACTATACATACAAATATTAAATTTCATAATTGCGCATTCACATATTATTAAAACATATTACACGTATATTATTCATACATAATAAACACAAACACACATATTACACATAACTGTTACATACACACATATTAAAATGCATACTTTCACACATGATACGACTATCTTATATAATCACACATATATTATACAAATATTACATTCACACTGATATTACGCATACACCTTTTACAAACACTTATTACACGTATATTATAATTGTACATACATCATTCATAAATACTACACATATATTATTTTATTCATACACATAGAGCACAAGAACACATATAAATATACATGTTACTCACACATATATTGAAATCTGTATGTAATAGAACAGAAAGGCCGACATTATTCATAAATATTAGATATACATTATTCATACATATTAAACAAAAGCAATACATTACACATACATGTTATACACATATTGAAATGTATATTTGACCAGACACACATCTGTCATACATATTATATATTTATTATCCATACATATTAAACACAAACTCATATTATACATAATGTCAAAAGAATTTTCGAACTTTAAATCAGAAATGTCTGCTTTTCTTTATTTCTACGATTTATTAATAGCATTCCTTTGATGAATTTTTAATTTTACTTGCACAAATACACACAACTTTCCTACATATTATAAATACATTATCCACACATAATAAAACTCAAATATTAAAATCACCTACATACTCAAATTTATAATTTCACATATAACTATTGTGCATATTACATAATTACACACATAAAGTATACATAAATATCTCATACGCGCAGATATTACATACACACATGCTCAGATTACTTAAATACATATTAAAATTTATATATTTGCGCGCACATCATTTATATATATTATACATATATTACTCATACATATTAAACACAAACATACGTATTATGCATATATGTTACACATATATACTAAAATCTATAAATACACCTGCACACACATCATTCATACATTTTACGCATATATTATCATATTCATTAAATACAAACAGACACGTCATACATACATTGTAAACGCACACATATAAAAATTTGTAAATGCACACACACATCGTTCACACAAATTACACATAAATTACCCACACATATTATATTCTAGCACACATATTATAAATACATAATACACACAAATACATTAAAATATTTATAACTGCACACACACGCATCATTGGTGATATAAACAACTTATGTATTTTCCATACATATTAAACACAAAAACACTTACTATAAATATTTTTTACACCAACATATTAAATCTTATATTTGCAATAATATACAACATTCATATTTCCGACATATATATTATTTATACAGATTGAACACATTTACACATAATACATTCATTGTAAACACACACATACACCATTCATACATATTACACATAAATTATCCATACATATTAAACTCAAGCACAAATATCATACTTACATGATGCATACACGCATAATAAAATTTAGAATTGCACACACACCATTCATACACATCTATTTTCCCTACATATTAAGCACAAAAACACATATAAATACATGCTACACACACATCTATTAAATTCATAATTGTAAACTTACATGAATCATATACTATATTACACATATGTTATTCATACATATTAAACACAAACATATATAATACATTTTGCGAACACACATATTAAAACGTATGATTACACTCACATGCATATCACACGTCTATTTATATTACACATATTAAACATACCTATTCTATTCAAACACACTTATTAAAAATTAATTGCACACAGACATATCAATCATACACTCCTGTTCAAAAGTATAGCGAGATTTGCAAACGATCTGTTTTTTTCAATTTAAAAGCTTATCTCTCGATGAAATGTTTTGAAACGTTGGGTATTTAAAGAACTGAGTCTTCCTCATGTTTTTCAGGGAAGACTGGTTTAAGAGAACGTTCAGGAGGCCGATAACAAATTGATCAAAATCAATAGTGTTTGTGATCACCCTGTATGATTAAATGAACAAAACGATCTGTAACGTAGGATATGTTAATATAGACCCAGTACAATTTGCGGAGGAATTGTGGTACGATAGTATGTTAAAAAATTTGATGTGAACACCACATGAATTCCTTATACACTTATTTATATATATATATATATATTGTTATGAAAACATTGACAATTTTGTGAGAGGTAACTGATTCGTAAATACAGGGTGACAAGAAATAACTTGGACACACATGATACATTATAACTTTAATGCTAATGAAAATATTACGACCAAACTTCAAAATAAATATGAATATGTTATTTTGTCTAATATATTTACAAATTTTCAAAGTGGCTACCTTTAGCCTTAATACAGAGCTTTAAACGTGTCACAAAATTTTCGGCTATAAGCCGCAACTCACTTACTGATATTTTATCCCATTCCTTGCATAAGTATTTCTTTAGGGATGCCAAAGTTTTACGAGGTTTAGCACACACCCTTGTCTCCAAGATGGACCAAAAAGATTAATCCATTGGATTCAAATCTGGTTAATACGGCGGCCAATCTTGAGCTCCAATGAAGTCAGGAAAATTTGTCTTGCACCCATCTTGAGTGCAATTAGCTCTGTGTGCAGGTGCGGAATCCTGTTGGAAGGTCCATCTTTTGTTTCCAAGAACTTTTTCGACCAAGGTAAGACAGCATCTTCCAAAATGAATTTGCGATATGTTTGTTGATTAATATTTATCCCTTGATCAACAAAAAAAAGTGGTGTTTTCCCACTAGCATATATCCCACCCTAAACCATTACAGATTGGGGTCGTTGATGCCGTTCAACAATGCAAGAAAGTTCAGGTGCTTCTGCTAACCAAACTCTATCATTATGGCTATTGTGAGCTTGTTCAATCGAGAACAGTTTCTCATCTGTGAAGACAAATGTTTGCTATCGATCACCTGCGACCCGCTTTAACAGTTCTTTACACCTTTGAAGTCTTGTACCCTTGTGCGTTTGTTCTCTGCTGTTAGCTTTTGAGCCTCTTTCATTTTGTAAGGGCGAAGACCAAGCTCTACTCTTGCCATCAAACGTGCGGTTTCTCTGTTGATCTTCATCTCTCTAGCAACCTTTCATATTGAAATCCTAGGATTTCGTTGAACTCGGTTTTTGATAAATTTCCGGTTTTTTGATGTATTAACTGTGCGCTTTTTTCCTCTTCCTGGCCTGTCACCATCATGTCCGAGTTCTTTAAACCTTTTGATTGTGTATGAAACCGTCTGCTTAGGCACATTCAATAGTTGAACAATTTCACTTTCACATTGTGTCTTTCCTTGCTTATGTAACTCAATATGACAGATTGTTTATTAACCATAATGGTTATCACAACTAACTTACTTACACCTGTTTAGTCGCTTTCTAGGATCAATTCTTAATGAAATAAATTTATACCTTTAGTGGTAGTTACAGATATTTCGTTTGAAACTTCGCCCAAGTTATTTCTTGTCACCCTGTAAACAGACAGGTTACAGTCTAGGAACATTCCTCAAAACAAGCAAAAAAATCTGCTATTCTAACCACAAAAACCACGATAATCGGGCTATATATACCACCGAAACAAATATAGTAGTTTTTCAGAAATAGTACTCTGTGGCTTTTTGCAATCTCTCATTGGGAAAGTCACAGCTTAGAGTTCAATGAAAATCTTTCGAGCATAGGTGGCCTACATTTGTTCTTTCTGGCGAAAATGAGTGGTGAGAAACGATACATTTTACTAATGAATTAATTCCGTTAAAATTGAAAAAGGGTTTACTGATTCTGGCTACCCTGAAACAATATTTTCCGCCAAATTGGATCGATAATCTCGCCAAGGCACCAACTTCGTAGTTAACTTAGATTTTAGTCTTGGCATCGATCTGGGTGATTTGACATCGAATTTGCTGAGTTGACGAGTGAATTTGATGAAAATTTTTAATTTAGAGTTGTCAAAGTTTAGAAGCTCTAACTTAAATAAGAACAGAGTTTTGGAATTTTCCGGAAAGATTCATTGGTTTATAGCACAAAACTTAATTCTTCGGTTAATTAAGTTCTATAAATGACTAACAAGACTATAAAAAAAGAAGAGTGATTATTGATGATTCTAGACTAGAACTTGCCTATATATTTACGTGCTACTTTCTACACGGTATTAGAGTGAGAGTGGATAAAGATGGTAATTTCTTCATTTCCACGAAGGTGGGCGTTAACCTTAGAGTCCAATTAGGCATTCAAATGTGGCGAAAAGTGGTAGTTTACGATTTCCAAAGTTTGAAACTCTAACTTCAATACGAGCCGAGTTCTGGAATTTTTCGTAATGATTCATTGTGTTCTTCTAGTGCATAACTACCTGAAAAATTCGATAAACCACTGACAATACTCTCGATGAATTCAAATTCCATTCAGACTTCAAAATTTTCGGTTGTTCCTGAATTAACCAAATTTCTCCCCTGCAGTGTATTTAACAATGTTTACTTGATTTTTGTAGTTAAAATGCTCATTTCATTGGATTGTTTCAAGAATATTCATTGATTATTGACTTTTGTGACATAAAAAAGAGTTTTATTCAAATGTTTCCTTAAAATTCTTTAAATAAAGTGCACGTATCGACTAGAACCTGCATAGGTCTTTAAAAATTACTTTCTACACACAAAAATGTCGACATTTTTCTCAAAAATATCATTGAGAGCTGTCTACGGGCTGAATATTCATTAAATTAAGTGCATTCATCCAAATATATTAACCTAACATATTAAAAAGAAACACACATGTTTTCCCACATGTTACGGACACACATTAAATTTTATAATAGAAAGCATTTATACATATTACATATGTATTATCCATACATATTTTACACAAACACATAACATTTAATACATACATGTTAAACACACACACATCATTCATACATAATTAAACATATATTATTCACACATATTTAACACAAACGCAAACATTACACGTGCACGTTAAGCACACATATATTTAAATTTACGATTGCACACATACACACTTCATTCATAATTATTAAACATATATTATCGAGACATTTAGCATGAACACATATAATACATGTACTGAACACACATATTTAAATGTGTAATTCCACACACGCACGCATATTGCACGTTGAGGTATATTTTGCCCATATTATACATACATACTAAATGGTAACATATATATTATGCAAATATGTTACAGAGACACATAATAAAATTTGAAACTACATGCACATATATTATTCATACATATTACATATATATTATTCATACATTTTAAACAGAAACAAATATTTTAATGCATGTTACACACATATATATTAAATTTTATAATTGCACACTCACGTTTAACTTATAGATAATACTTATATATTTTTCATATATATTAAACACAAAGACATGTATTATACATACATGTTACAGATATACATAATAAATTTTCTAAGTGGAAACACACACATATATCACGCATAAATTATATTTACATATTAAAGAAAAAAACACATATTATGCATACATACTACACACAGATATATATATATATATTAAAATTTATAATGACATATACATCATTGATATAGAATACACACATATATTACATATTTAACAAACAGAAAAACACATATTGTACATACATATTACACCCACATACATATTAAATATCATGAAGGCACGCATGCAATTTTAATACATATTGCATATGCATTATACGAAAATATTAAACTCAAATCACGTATTACACAAACATGTTGCAACACATATATTAAAATTATAAGTGCACACACTTCATTTATGCGTATTAAACATATTATCCATACGTGTTAAACACAAACAAACATAGTAAACATGTACGTTACACACACATATATTACAATTTATAATTGCACTGCACACAAACATCATTCATACCAATTACACGTGTATTATCAATGCATATTAAACACAAAGGTAGATAATGTAATATATGTTATGAACACGCATATATTAAAATGTTAAGTTGTACAATTTCACGCATATTGAATTTTATAATGGAACACACAGAGCATTTGTACTTGTATCCATACATATTAAACGCATAACATTTACATTTACACACATTAAACACAAACACATAACATTTAATACGTACATGTTAACACACACATCATTCATACATAATAGACATATATTATTCACATATATTTAACACAAACGCACATATTACACACACAAGTTAATAACATATATAGTTAAATTTATACAATTGCACACATACACTTATCATTCATACCTATTAAACATACATTATCATGACATATTTAGCGTAAACACATATGACACATGTTCTGAACACACACATTAAAAGGTATAAATGCACACACACACTCATATTGCACGTTAAGGTATATTCCGCCCATATTATTCATACCTACTAAATGCTAACATACCTATTACGGATATATGTTGTAGACAGACATAATAAAATTTGTAACTACATACACACACATATCATTCATACATATTACGCATATATTATTCATACCTATTACACATATATTACCAATACATATTAAACGTAGATAATATAATATATTGGATACGTATGAACACGCATATTAAAATGTTTAATTGTACAAACTCATCATCAACACAAATTAAATACAAACACACCACATATTATGCATACATGCTACACACACATATATTGAATATTACACTTTACGCAAACATATTTCATTCATACATATTTCACATGAATTATTCAGGCTTTTTATACACAAACACATACACTACATATTACGAACATACGTATTAAAATGCATAATTTCCCACACATAGGCATATTTTACATTTAAAAATACAACACACAGTACACGTTCATGTATATTACACACGTATTATGTATACCCATTGAATACAGACACACATAATAAATTTTGTAATGGCACATACACATATCATTTATACATGTTACACATCTTTGCATATTAAACGGAAACACACATATTACACGCATATATATTGAAATTTAAAATTGCACACACATCATTTATACCATGTTACACATACATTATACATACTTTAAAACACAAACACACATATTATGCACACAAATTACGCACACACATATTAAAATTTTTAATTGTTCACTCACACATTACTCATACATATTAAACACACCACATACATACATGTTACACGCATATAGTGAATATTATAAATGCATATACACATATCATTTATATATGTTAAACAAAAAGACATATAATACATGCTATGAACACACGTTATAAAATGCATATTTTCACAGACATGCATATTTCACATTAAAAAATTTAACGTATATATTATATAGACCTATTAGATACAAACATACATATTATTTATACATGTTACACACAGATATTAAAATTTATAATTGAACGCATACGCAGAATTTATATATATTAAACATGCACAATCAATATCTATTGTACAGAAGCACATATTCTTCCTACATGATTAATTTTATAATCGCATACACATGACTTTCATACATAATTTACGTATACTAATCGTGCATATTAAACACAAATACATATAACTTAATTCATGTTGCAAATGCACATTTATAAAAATGCATAATTGAAAACGCACATGCATATAACACATTAAAAAATATAACACTTACGTTATACATACCTGTTAAATACAAATATACATGTTATACATATATGTTAGAGACACATGTTAAACCTTATAATTGCCCACACACACTTCATTCACACTTATTACATATAACATGCAATTATATAAGTGTTTAATTATATACGCATATTAAACACAAACATACTTATCAACATATATGTTACAGACACACATAATAAAATTTGTAACTGCACACGCTTACAAATCATTCATACATATTACACATGTTAAACAGAAACACACTCATTATGCATACATATTATGCATACATATTACATGCACATACGTGAAAAATTTAATGGCACACACACTACATTCATACATGTTAAACATATACTATCAATACATATTTAGCAAAAACATGTCATGTATTATACATGCATATTACATACAAACACACATATCATACATAACTGTTACAAACAACACATTAAAGTTTATAAATGCTCACATACAGATCACTCATATATAATACACATATATTATCCGTACCTATTGAATACAAACACACATAATATACACACATGTCACACATATAATAAAATTCAAAATTGCTCCTACATACACACCATTCAAACATATTACGCTTAGATTTTCCATAGATATTTAAAACAAACACACATATTATACATACATGTTACACACGCATATATTTAAAATTTACTGCATACACACATATAAAATAACTGCGTACACATTTATCATTGTAAAATATATTCTACATATATTTTACATGCATGTTAGACACAAAAAATATTATACGTACATATTAAATACAAAAAGTATTATGCATGCATGTTACACACACACACATAATTCAAATATACTACATATTAATCATACATATGAAACATAATCAGATATATAATACATACATATTACATACACGTATTTTACATATTTAGTACATACATGCACACATTGCACTCGCGCTTTTAAATAAGTATAATACTGCGCACAATCACACACATCATTGTACTTGGCGAAAATCATAACAGCCAATATTTTTGTTTATTTATTTAGTTTACTATTTTTTTCTTCTAAATCATTTTAGTTTTTATTTTACTTCTTTTTTATTTTGTGTAGTCGAAACTTAACCGACAAAATATTTAGAAATAGTTGAGGAATAATTATTTAGCTCTTTTAAAAGTTTAACTTTTCTTTAAGAATACTTTTAAATTTTGTTGGGAAATGATGAAAAAAAAAGTATTTTATTATTTATTATAATGTGAAATATGTAAAAAATTATTTTAAAAACAATTTATTTCGGTTATAGGACTGTCGTGTTAAGTAATAATAATGATAGTTAGCCGAATTGAAATGTTAAATGCCAAAATAGAGATAAAGGGCCAAACATAGCAATCTGTTTGTTCATATCACGTGATTCATGTTGAACCACGGAAAAATAATCCTTTATCCATTGAATCAGCACTCTACTTCATTTATCTCGTTGAAAAGTAGCATATATTAAAAACTTTTCGCCTGAAATTTATTTTAATTTAGTTTTTACTAACAGACGATAATGTCTTTTACACAATCATAAGTAAAATAAAGAAACGTTTGTTGTTCTACTGGATTCAATTGATTATCTACAGTTAATAATGTCTCTATTTCTATTTATTGTAAGTGTAGATCGGCAACAGCAAAGATTTACAGGGTAAGCTCGTTCACGTAATGTTAAAAAATATCGCAAAGTAAACTCGACGTTAGCGCTTCTCGTCGTGCAGTGGCTGCGGTACCCAAATAAAAGCTGTCAACCTATTTTGCTTTCTTTAAAAATGTTATCTCTTACGTTTTTAATGAAAACCAGAATTAATTCTAGCCCTAAATGAATAATATAGATAGTATTATATATTTGAAATTATTAGCGTACATTTGATTTTAAATACAAAATATGTTAGATGTTAGCTAATAATCTCAAGTAAACAATCACTTTATGATTAGCTAACATCTAATATATTTCGTATTTAATGTCAAATGTACAGTAATAATTTCAAGTAAATAATCACATCTACAGTGCTCACTTAGGGCCAGTATTAATTAGTGTAAAATATAATTTTTTAAATCGATCTTATAATGTTGTAAATTGTATTATAAATATATGAAAAAATTCATGTATTAGTAATTCAAGAAGAAAATGTTAATGTACGCCATTTTCGAAATTAAAATTTTGGTTAAAAAATAAATAAATAAAATAAAATTTTATGAAAGGAATTGTTTATAAAAGATGACTTTCTCATTATTCCTTTCTCTTACCCATAAGGTAGAGAAAGTATTTTTTTGGGGTCAAATTTTCGAACGCGAGTTTTTGTTATATTTACATGTTCTGAGGTCCCCTGAATACGAAAATCATGTTTTTAGCAAATGGTCTGTGTATATGTCTGTGTGTGTGTGTCTGTCTGTTATTAGCATATCTCAAGAACAAATAGTAGCAGACATTCCAAACTTGGTATTCTAAATGTGTATCATATAAGGATGCTACACTAAAATTTTCGTTAAGATCAAGAAAATGGCTCGTGTACAGGGACACTCAAAAGTATTCAAACACATTACGTCTATGGGGGAAATTGCAGGTAATTAGAGTTTAACATCTATAGACAACACTAAGCCAAATGAAACGAATATGTATTTTTTGTAATAGAGATAGTCAACTGGGAATTTTTTTTTGTGTATGTAGGAGCGATGCCTCCGCCCCTGGGGGGGGGGGAAGTCTCCCCCTCGTGGGGAGTAAATTTTCATGATGGGTATCTTTCAAAAGAGCTCGCCAATACCTTTAAAACGAATGGTTGAACCATTGATCTGCGATAATTTAAAACAAAGTTATCGATTTTTTTTACTTTTAACGAAATTTTTTTTTTTTTTTTTTTTGTAATATTGAGAATAAAATGGACTTTTTTTTTTTTGGATATTTAGTGTTATACTACTTCTCTAATATGGAAATCGTCTGGATCATCATAAAAGATAATTTTTTTAAATAATAATTTTAATAAATTATTTACCGCCCCCCTCACACAGAACTAATTATCATATAAAACTCTTCTGAAGCCTAATTTGAATTGTTTAACACAGGTTTACATAACAGTACTCATTATCTTACCTCTTAATCTCCAACCTGTTTTTATACTATTAAATTTCAGGGTAAGAGAAAGTCGTGTGAGAGACACACCAGATTATTTCTTTTATTAAAAAATGCATTATATCCTGTTCCATAAAATCAATCGGACGCAGACGAAACCATTCGCAAAAATTTTATCATCTAAACAAAATATATTTGTAATCGCTTTATAACCAAACCTATAACTAAAGTAACATTTAGTAATGATAAAATAAAATTTTGGAATGAACAAATATAATATACACTAACAAGTTCTAATCTTATAACAAATCAAATGAATTACAAATTCCATAGATTTTCTCTTGATCCGTAATGAATGAAAAATTAAAGAGATTAAGATTTCAATAACTATATATATAAATTGTAAGAAGTATTGAAAAAATGCTTTTTTAAATTAATTGTAAAATGTATTACTTATCATAAAATACGGAAAAATAGGCGAAATATGAATATTTTAAAAATACATGATTTTTTTCGTTCAGATGTGAATTCGTTCAAACACAATTCTATTTTAATTTAAATATGGAGCATTGTTCGAGTAAACAAATTCTATTCGAGCATGCGCAGTTTCAGCCTGAATTCAGGTACTGCCAGCACGAGATGGCTTTGTCATCGATCAGTGACGTAACCGTGACGTAATCATGACGTAACTGATACGAACTACGCTACCTTTAACGCTACCCATTGCTCCATTGACGTGGATACGCTTACTCTAGAAAGCTTTGGGCAACAGACGCATAGCGTTCTTTTATTCTCCTTTTCTTAAGAACTACAATTTGTATACTAAATAATGATTCACACACAAAAATTCACATGAAATTGCTCTTTAATTCTTGAAATGTGAAATAATATAAGTTTATTTGTAATATATAACTATTATTTTTCAGTTATAAAATAACTTAAAACGAATTCTTTGTGAAATCATTGTTTCTCGAGACATATTTTCGTGCCTTTTGAAGACTTGTTTAGTGCCATTATTAATTCTTTCTGCCGCTTTCATTATTATTATTATTATTCACATTTAACTAGTTTTCAAGTCCGAAAACAAAGTTACTAATCTTATTGCCAGGGCTGCAGACAACCAAAATGTTTATGATCGAGAAATAAATCTTTTTTCTTAATAATTGCTTAACGAAACAGTGCGTAAAACTTTGGCAATAGATTCAGAAATATTTTTATAGTAAGGGATAGTAACGAACGATTTAGGTGATTAACTGTTATTGTTAATTTATCTGTTTCCTATAAACCCCAATTTCTAATTCGTAATTTTCTTTCTAGTTTTAAACCAGTTATCCCCCCTTTTTCCCGTACAGGTGTTACAGTGAAACCTCTCAAGTTGGACACCCCTCTAAGTTGGACGCTTTTTCTCGGAACGGAATGTATCCATAGGATTAACATTATGTCCAACCTCTTTAAGTTGGACACCCCTTTAACTTGGAAGTTGGACAGTGAACTACTGTCCTAAGTTGGACACTTTTACCCGATGAGACAGAAAAAAAATAATAAAACTTCCATTTTCAAACTCTTATTTTAGAAATTTTACTTATCCCTTGTAGAAAAAACTGTAAATATGTAAAAAAGAAAAAAATGTTTCTTGTCACAATATATTTACCTCTGTATTATCTTATGAAAAATACTTCTTTTCTTCAGTTGAAACATTCACAAATTACTGTAATTTAGCGTATAATGCAAGAATCTTTCTTTTTATTAAATTGCATAAATTATCCTTGCATTTTTTTCTTTTTTTTTTTTAATATTCCACAGGGAGCTTACAGGCATGTTTTGACTTAGATTGTTTAAAAATTGGCTTTTAGAAAATACATTTTGGTTGGTAGGGGTCCTCTTATTTTTCCTACCAAGTATAACTTGAGTGTAGTTGCACCCAACTTAATATGAGAGAGATCTGTTGTGAAAAACGATGCTGATTCAATTTGGATGCGTATCAGCTGACAGGTGTTGCTGCTATGCTTCAGTTTTCCCCATTCACCGGAAAACTATATCTCAGTTTCTAGAGTGAATAAATTCACCAAACTTCATATGTGAGATGGTCGTTATGAAAATGAATATCAGCTTAATTTGGGTGTAGTTCAGCATACAGGTGGTGCTACTTTTACTCACATTCTCTGATTTTCCACATGACTATCTCAGCATCTATTGGATAAAATTGCACCAAAATGCATGTGCAAAATCTTTATTGTGAGAAACTATATTGATTAAATTTTCTTGCATGTTAACTGGTAGGTGGCGCTATTATATAAAAAATTATAGAAGAAAGTATTATAATGGCCACAACATAATTTAAATTTTAATTTTAAATCGGCAAATTAATTATTTTTTGTATATAAGCCGTGGATACTTAATTATATTAAATGTAGATGTGATTAAAGGTTAAAAAGCATGCATAGATACAGTTTACTTAAATCAAGAAAAGTAAGCACCTCTATAAGTTGGACACCTTTCTAAGTTGGACAATTTTTCTTAGAACCGTAGGTCTCCAACTTAGAGAGGTTTTACTGTATTTGTAATATCCCTTGTAAATCTTGTAGTTCGGTTTATATTGGTGAAACTGGCCGTTCTCTTCATACTCGAATTCTGGAACATAAAAGAAATTTCAAAAACCGTGATATACGTTCGAAAATTGTACAGCATGCCATAGAAACTGACCATTTACCTGATTTTAACAATACTAAAATAATCATATCTAACTGTTTAAATTATCATTCAAGAATTTTCCTGGAGGGCTGGTACACAAATCAACATTTTTCATTCACCACTTCATGAGGCATGCGCAATTCCCGCTGACTGTGATTCTTTGTACAATAACTTGTATACAGATTATTTTTAATGCTGTAAAGCACCATTTATACGTCTTTCAAGGGACTGACGAAAAAGGACGTATAAGTGAAAAGACGTATAATCGAAATTTTAATAATAACACTTTGATGACTGCACATGGAATGACACTTAAGCAAAATTTATATGAAAATACTAATTAATAAAGTTTCTTAAATTAGTAAATGTATATTATACCTTTTTTAAAATAATTAAAAAAAAAGATTTATTATAAAAAGTGAGAAAAATCACACTATTAATTGCATGACTGTGTACTTATTACATATAACATATGCTGACAATTATACTACATTTCTTAAGAAGTATATGAACACATTTTGAATATTATATATATTCCGTATCTTTAATACATAGTAAGGAAACGATTTATGTCCATACCAGATAGTTATATTTAATAACATTAAAAATCTTTAATGTTCGTCTGATTTTTTGCTTGTCAAAGAGCATTAAAAAATCTACTGTGAATTCAATGGATTCTTGGATCAGTGTTCTTCAATCTTTTCCGTGTTCCTCCATTCAAGATGCTTTCTAGGGAAAATCCGTCTTATTTAGAATGGAAAATAAGGACAGGTTGAGAAATTTTGCGAATTTTAAAGTGTAAAAAAAGTATAACCGATAGGAACGGCGTATAAACGAAGAAATTTGCATTAAAATGAATGAGAATGAATCAGGACTTCACTAAAAGGACGTATAAATTTTAAAGACGTATAAACGATACTTTACTGTACTTGTCATTTTTAACAAGTGCTAAGAAAGATTTTATCTCTCTATTAGAACTGTTGCAGTACTTGTCCATTTTTAATTTAATTATATTTTCGTGAAAATGAAAAAAAAATATTCGTGGAAAAATAACCAAAAACTAAAATGACGAAAAATAATTTTGCTGGAAAGCTCCATTCTTTTTTGGGGTTAAAAAAATTACTTTAATTATTATTTTATATATATATATATATATCCCTATTTTTGGGCGTCATTATGGTCATAATTACACAGCGTTTAATATTAAAAAGCTAATTGTTCGTCATTTTATTTATTTATATTCATTCTAGCTATTGATTTTATTTTCATTGAATT